>JBBPRK010001751.1:0-10740 GCA_038093075.1 Boletus patriciae | reverse complement strand
GCATCAGATCCGATCTCCCGTCGCTCGCAAACAGGCTGGTTTATTAAACTAGCAGGCTGCATCTTCAGCTGGCAATCTCGCCAACAAACCCGTGTTGCATACTCATCCACGGAAGCTGAATACGTTGTGCTTTCTGACTGTAGCAAGCAAATCGTATGGATTCGTACCATATTGGAAGAATTAGGTTACGATTTAGAACCTATCCCGATCTGTGGAGACAACCAAGGTTCCATTTTCATGGCAGACAATCCAGTGACGGAAAGTCGATCCAAACATATCGATCTTCGATGGCATGGCATCCGCGATTACGTCAAAGAGGGCCTCATTGAGATATTCTACATCGAAGGAACTAAAAATCCCGCTGATATGTTTACTAAAAACCTTGGTCAAGAGGCGCTCAACAACTGCCGACGACAATTGGGTCTCGTACTCTACGACAAACCACAGTTATAGTACTGATATGCTTATGCGCTTAGAGAAGCTGCTTAGCAAGGGGGAGTGTTGAACTTATAGTGTACTATTTCATTTGTTATCGTAGTATACAGTAGTTTACTCTATATGGTTACCGCTATTATATAAGCAAACCACTCGTATATATCATTCGAACTCCACGTCTGAGTTCTAACAACATCTCTTCTTGTTACCACTACGTGCTATCACTTCAGCGTCTCACCCAATCGGTATGTACTAGTTCTTCCTCACCTCAGACTAGTCTATGCCTGGACTTCAACACTATCAGTGAATGGTTCCAACTTGTTACTGAGCACCATTGGGTAAACACTACGGGAAACTGGGGGGTACGGCTCACCGCGTCCGGTATGGGTCTTCTGTTCCGTCCAGTCTCCAAGCCCGGTCAGGTCCGATATGGCACCACACATCGCATTCCGAACACCCTCCCAGAATACCTTCGCTGATTACCGTGATACGCCGATCGCGCCTGCGATCCACGATTAACCACACGCCACAATAGACAAACCAGGTCTTACACGTCTATAAACGTTTCCCGATAGCGTTCCCGCTCAGAGGCAAGAATCGTATTCCTCCATTCTTCCAATCGGCTGGTGCTCTTGCGCAGCGCCTCTTCTTGAACAGACACAAGCCTGCTAGACAAAGACGTGACGACGCGACTCGTTGGCTGAGATCCAGGCTGGTGAGCTCTAATATCTGCGTTGCAGACCGCGTCGGACATGTCTTGAACCGAACATCTCGTTGTCCATTACCTGCTGCTTCTGGCGGGTGATGCATGATTCCTCGTCGCTACCAATGACCCAAGTTGTGTCAACTGTGGGGATACCTTTGGATCATCGTTCCCAGGTGGAGACGAGACACATTCGATGAGTATCCCGGCCGAGCTCTGGCGTTTGAACAAGTAGCGGAACGACGAATGTGAATTGTGAAGATCGATCAAGTCGTCGAGAATTCGTCCAACGACGAATCTCGGCGGTACGGTGCCAACGATTTTGGCCGTGTCGAGGAGGAAAAAAACTAACCTTGAACTCGGGTGTCCGAATGTGCCAACAACCTTTGGCGGGGTGCAAGTAACACGACCGCGAGGAACTAGGGACACTTGACAACCTTTGAGGCGGTCCCACCATCTCGCGCTGGCTGCAGCAGTAAATCGAGAGCAGCCTCATGAATGGCATCGTTCCAGATATGCGGTGACACCTTCTTAAACGCAAGCCAACCACTCGCAAGCTCGAATTTCTTTCCAAAGGATGTGGAGGTACTAAAACTGATACCGGTGATCGCGAGAACTTGACAAACGAGAGCGGGAGACGGTGCAGATCCGAGCCGCAGCAATGTAATGCGCGCAACCGGTAGAGCCTCTGCAAGCTTCATGTACATGGTCGGGATTCGGAGGAGTGGTATGATGGCATCCAAGACGAGTCGGGCTTTCTCGTCGTTGTTGCTACCACCGGTAAAGGAGGCCCGCGACGAAGATATTGAAACGGGACCCGCAGAGTTGTCAGAACGATTATGTCTCAGCCCACACAGACGAAACCATTGGACATACCAGAGGTAACGTTTGCTGCTATATACGGCGCGACGGGTTTGATAGCATCGTTGGCAGAGAGATGGGCTTGCATGACAACTCCCAGTGCATTGACAATATGAGGGAGGGTCTCCGGAGCGTAGGATGACGATTGCATAGCAAACAACAGTCTACGCACAAGATTAAACTTGGATAGGCGAACCTTGGCATTGAATTTCTGGTAACGGCAGGCGCGCGAGAGAAATGCGAAATGTTCAAGATGTGCTCGCGGGGGTTGTCGTTGACCAAAGTTCAAAGTCGAGCGCAACGGCAACGTATGCGATCGTATTCGTGATAGTGAAGGCGCTTGAAGTGTCAGCCATTAGCCATTCAGTAAAGGTAAATACGAAGCGTCTCTTACTCTGGGGACCGGAAACTGAGCCCAAGAAATTCGAACAAGATCTCAAAGGTCGTCGCATTGATGAAGCGACTTTTTTTGGTAAAGGATACTGGCAAGAACATGATCGTAACCAGCTGTAGCCATCAGCAACGAACATGAACATGGAACAAAGTTCTTACCAACTCGTTCCATATCCTCCGAATTTTGCCAACAATCAATCAAAGACTCTCGGGGAGGTGGAGGTGGTGTGGCGCGCGACGAACCCCCTAATATGCGACCAGGAGGAAACATTTGTCAGTGCGGGCTCGCCGCATGCCAACATCGCGAGATTCGATTGTCGATGACTGTGCTGAACGGGAACATCAGCGTGCGAGAAACGGCTCCTTCTCCCAGCGAGGGGCGCTTCCGAAACCGGCTGAGATTAAAGAGCGCGGGGTAGTATTCACAGATCCGTGTAGGAGGCGGGTGACCTTGGCCCTAAAGGAAAAGATGGGAGTAAGGGGAGACAAAGAGAAGAAAGGAGAAGTCAAGGATTCATGACGAACGTCCGTGTGTCCATAGGAGGGGTCGTACAAAAAGGAACAAGACACCGTATGGCGTAGCTCGACTCCCAAGGCTTTGCGAGACGTCTGCGAAATGCTCTGCCCTTCACCTCGGGAGGAGTAAACACGCCGAGTACGAGAGGAGGGGGGGGGGCGGAGGCGGACAACGTACTTGCAGTTGATGACCTTTCTGCGTCCCGTGGTGGATTATGGCGCCCAGTGACTGAAGGGGTGGGATCATCGTGTTATGTACGTTCCCTTGGGCGGTCGTGGGGCACACTGCCATGTGCAGCGGGAGGCGATCTTGAGAAGACGGGGGAGCTGCAGAAAGAACTTCGCGGTAAAGACTCTGCGCGCCTTCACGATCACCATAGTCCTTAGGCGACGGAAGCCGACGAGGGGGCGGGGTGGGCTTCCTATCTCTTCCGCGGGGGGATGGAGACAAAGAGCGACTGTTGCTATGGTTGGAGAGTATGAGTCTGGCTTGTGGGAATGGGTGTGCTGGGTGGATCGAAGGGAACACTCTTCCCGGGGAGTGGACTCTCCAGGGCGAAAGTGGTGATCCTCGTAAGACCGTTAGGCGGCCTCGACTCCCAAAACGCGCGTGGATGAGGTGGCAGAACGTGGGGATGTTTCCGAACGCAGCGGGTAGTAGAGTTACTGCGAATGGTGACCAGAGTACCCGTTACCAGTCACGATGGTGCTCCGGTGGTGGCCCGCGGCGTTCCCACAAATGGCGAGGACCGACCTCCGACTGGGCGGTGGTGGTTGTATTTGGGGGCCTAATCCGATCTGAAAAAGCACTCGACCTCGATGTTGACTATAGGAGGAGAGGGGCCCGGTGAGAGCGTGAGGGGGAGCGGCAGCACTCGCACAAGTAGTCGGATGTACATCTTGAGACCCAGGTGTGGGCAGGTAGCTGCCCTCCCGCAGCTTGCATGTTCTTCGACAATTGCCGGCGCTGGTATCACATGGTTGCCAGGATCGAAGCGCATACGTGTCGATGTCGTCCGAGATCTGATTGTTGCAACTCTCGTAGAGACTGCCAGAGCCAACATTAAACCACACCTCGGAGATGCATGGGTTAATTCTGATAGCGCATGAATAAGCGACCAGAGCATCGCAGAACTCATTGATCTGAAGTACAGCGCCATAATGGAGCGCCAGAACGTGGGGTTGCCTCCAACGCGAGAGACAGCCTGTTGATGCGCTTCATATGTCTTGATATACTACTGTTTCTGAAGGACGAACCGTCCTGGTGATCCAGCCAGCCAAGTTGTTGAAGAACTTTGGCGTGTCCAGGATTGTCAGCGGCGGTGCGTTCGTATCATGTAACCATATTTAGCACGGACATTCTGGATGGAGGTCCATCACACACCTGACTCGAAGAAACAATGGACTTACGTCTGTTCGTAAACGCGGCCGATCTGGAACCAGATTTCGGTATGGAGGAAGGGGGCTAGGGGGTTTCCGGGGAATGCGATTGAAGCAGGAGAGAGACTCTCCATGTTTGCCTTGTCAAAATCCAGTTCTGCCAAATGAGACATAAAAGTGCCAGAGCGAATAAGAAAAAAGACCAATCTTTGACGCATCTTGAGGTCCGTCGCGAACACTTTCTCGACATGATCCAAAGAACGGCCCATCAGCAAACCACAAAGGGTAAGAACCGTCATTCCGAGGGGCTGCCACTGTTCCGTCTCGAGTACGTGAATCAAAAGCCCGACTGCACCTGTCTGCTTCGCTTTCGCAGGCGGTCTCGAGGAATGGGGGGGGCCGTTTTCATCCTCCGTGCGGCGCTCCGGCATGCGCGCTTGGATGCGCACTTTGGCCATGGTATAAGGATACGTAACCTGACGTGGTTTCAACTCGAGGTTGCCGACCGTGGTTGAGGGAAATCATGGCGAGGATCTTGCTGAACGCGCCAAGCAAGAAGGACATTCTCGGGGTGAGCTTGTCAGTTGCCCCGGCTGCAGCCCTCGCGAGGAGGATGATGTTCTTCAGCCGCTCGTACGCGCCATAGGTGATCGCGGGATTCGCGGTGCGCAACGCCAAAGAACGAATCGTCATCACCGTCAGTGTGGGGGTCGATTTCAGGGAGGGGGCTTTCGCTGGCGTTTTGAGCGCGTGATGAACGGCTGACTTGTTGTCGGGTTGCGATGACCGAGACGGGGATGGTGAAGATTTGGGAGAGGGCTCCGGCTGCGGCGCCGAGGGCCAGCTCTGCAACGGTGGACAGTACGGGTGTTTTAGAACCAGCAGGTGCTCCCGCGGTGAGACGTTTGATGTAGGATGTGCGGAGAAAGGAGTAGAAGAAAAGTACGCGTATTCTGCAGCCGGGTGGGTCTAGAATCAGATAGTGCCAGGAGAAGGCGCACGCATGGAGGTGTTGAGCATCGTCGCTGCGAATCCACGGTACCACCCCAAGATACCCCCGCGCTTGAAGATATCCAGCAAGACGGGCAGCATCGTCAGCTCATCCTTGCGCTTTCCCTTGGCGATCAATGACGTGGCTTGTATCCGTGTTTTTGCGCTGCGGAGACGAGGTCAGCTTTGTCTGGTGTCGGGTGTACAATATCCGATCCACATACACGTCGAGTGGACTCGGATAAACTACGCCGTGGTACCGGGCGGATCAGTATCCTGTGACGGGGGGTGTCGAAAACTTGCGCATTGCTGAAGCAGGCACCCAGAGCACCGGCCAATGCTGTTTCGAATGGTGTGAGGAGAAGCTGTGGCCCCAGCTTGGACTGGGCGGACATTGTGATCGCAGAGCTGGATATGAGGCTGAGCACTTCCAAATGTGTAATGTTCTGCCCCTGAAGGAACTGGAGAGTCATTGACCTGGCTAAACCCTAGTCATTTGGAACTGGAGTACATGGGCAAGTAGCTAGTACAGTTCAAACAGTATATATGTGAACCAGTCATATTCACATCATTGTCATTCAGGTTCAGGACTCGGATCTAAATGTGCAGAAGGATCAATGGTCAGGCATACCACAGTATGCTCACCTACTGAGTTCAAACCAGTCCCCACTCCCAATATCTGTGGTGCTGTGTTCAATCTAGAATCACAGTAATTCAACAATCAATCATGGATAGTGTAATCAAACTCACCCAATAGGACAGAATGCCTGCAATTAGATCAGGCCCTGCTTCACCATCGCAGGACTGTCCAGTCCTTAGACTAAGTGGGGTAGATTGATAGTACACAGCTCCATCATAGTTAGGGTTAAACTCAATGAGCAGAAAAACCCATTCGTGTCCATTTGTCAGGGCACCTCGGAGGACTTTTTTCCTAAGATAAACAAATATATCACTGGTGTAAAGGGTGAAACCAGAGGAATTTCCTTACTGGAGAGACTTCCCACATGCGAACATCTCACATATTACCTGGGGAATATGTCGCGCTGGATCGGAAAACTTTGCTTCTACAACGAAGAAGCTGTGCTGCATCTGGGACTGCAATCGAAGAGTTTTAAAATCTGGGTATGCCAGAAAGATATCTAGAAGAAAGAATGAGCTGGGCGATTGAGATAAGTCAAAGCAGATTTACCAGCCGAGTGAGGACTCGCCACTGCAGCAGTGTAATCTACAGTTCCCGAGAGGGTCGATGGGCTCGTGGAGTTGATTGCCGTGGCTGGAACAACATGTTCCATGTTGAGAACCATTCGCATGCTTGTTGGTAGCATTGCAGATGTGCGGAACATAAACGCATCCACCCACGCACGGGCACTTGCTTCGTTCTGCAGGAGGATGAGGGCCACACAGCAGTTGGTAGATAGGTACCACACCGTCCTCGGAACGAGACCTTCCAACAATTCCAAATGGCGGTGTAAAGTCTGGGATGACCAGAGTGCGCTCTCTCCGCGGCCTGAAGTCTCTGCGATGCGCGCATCGAGGTCGGGTTTCAGGACAAGAAAGCCACCTGCCGAGATTTTCAACCCAGTTAAGCTGCCCTCGGACATAGAGGAAAAAGTAAGAGACTGCCAGTGCAATATGGATATGTGAGCAAAAGCCATTTGGTAAGTCGAATCATACTACCTGAGGGTCGTCCAACTTCGACTGGAGCTCGGCGAGTATCACGCTGATCCGCTGCCCGGGGTTTCCTTGGGCAGGTTCCGAACCATCTGTCCCCTCCTTGGACCCCCCATGGACAAGGTCCTCCTGCAGCCTAGCAAGAGACTGGTGAGTATGCTCCAATTCGATCCTACTAAGACCAGAGAGTTTGCGTTTCTTGCTAGCCATGAACGATTGGGGCTGGTTCACCAGAGGCTGGTTCAGCTGAGTTTGAAATTGAGGACGAGTGTAGTTCTGGCTGGAGGTACCGCGCGCGGCCCCCAGACGCCCAAACCTGCTCTCAAAACGGACCACATCTTGACGCTAGCGGAGAGCCTACCCTTTACGACTGGCGCACACCCAAGAACCCACCATGCCTCATAAGACTGTTCTCTCGCCGCGAAACCGGCCAAGTGGCCGCCGTCGACGAGCGCGGGCCTTGTTATCTCGGCGTGGCGAGCCCCGCCGCATCGACGTGACGAGTCCGCCAGCAGGCCACTTTTGTGGAGAAAGCGCCCCTTAGAGGCTGAGTTTTTTCAAGGGATGAACGATACTCCTCTGCGTCGCGGAATCGACGACGAGGCCACGTCTGCTGGCACGGCACTCTATCTCGGCGCGGCGGCCTTGCCATCGGCGCGACGAGAATACAAACGGGCTACCTTTTTTAAGGTGGGGCGATGGGCTCGACACGAGGAGTGTCAGACACTAAGAGATTGGATTCTTTCGAGGGGGCAAAGGTACACCCCTTCGGAATGGACCGCGGGTGGATCGTGCCTGTGTGCGAGAAGTGGTTTCGGGGAATCCGCTCGACTGGAGGTACAATTGACATTGGGTCGTCCGCCGCGGTGCGATGCAGCGATTCAGCTCCTTTGTGGAATGGGCAGTGGCTGGTGAAGTAAGTGGGTTCACATCCGAGCGCGCACCGTACTTCATCCTAGGACCCAATCAGTTCCGAGAGGAAATAATTGCGTGCGCTGACTGAACGCAACCGATGACCAGTGGGGATATCCGCAGCTGAGCCATCCGGCGCCGCGGGCCGGCTTGTTTCGTCTCACGCGTGACGGCGTGGGCCATTCTCTCGTAATTCCATGGCCGGCAGGTGTATGAACGGCAGTCACTGGCACGTTGGAAACTGGCGGCACTCAAGAGCATGGCCTGGGAACGGATCTATATCGGAACTAAAAAGAGGGCATCACTTCGTCCAATGACCTTTGGCCAGATGCTGGGTGCCCGAGAAGGACTCGCCACGACTCTACGCCCAACCGCAGCCATGGCCCACCATGCAACATTGCGGTTAGCAACCCTACCCATCATATCATATCGATACGTTCTTGACATTTTCACTCTTTTCGACATGCAGATAACACGCAGATCGATCACATTCACCCTTTGCAAGTGGCTGCGCGATCAAGAGCCAGGTCGGCGCCGCTCTGCCAGCTTTGCTCCATCTGGCGGAATAGTTGTATTCCTGACCTAGGTCTGTGTCCACTGAACGAAATGGTTACTCAAACGGCATATTTTCTTTCTTGTTCGCGCGTAGGTTAGGTTTACCCTTCCTACCCATTTCGGTCTTCTTATCGAAGAACGTTGACGTGGCAGCGCGGCACCCTCGAATGCATTCAACTTTTTGAGGTCGTGCCCGCAAGGGGAAAATGAGGGTGTTTTCGTGCTCGCGTTCGTCGTTTTTCGCTTTCGGACTCTTGATGAACACGTCGTTGTCGTTTGACTAGGAATGTGCCGACCACCGGCGCGTACGCAACCTGATTCAAACCAAGTGCTATGACTGCCAGATTGGAGACTATGCAGCCATTGGTGACGAGTGGCGATGAACTTATTGCGTCTCGCCCCCCGCCACCACCACCACCACCAACACCTCTGGTACCCTGTATCCATACTGACCTTAATGCTATCGTCAAACTCCCTCGCCATCACTGGTCTGCCGGTTACTAGCGGTCTGGACTGGTCACGTGTGGCCTTCCTAGAGCATTGTCCGCGCATGAGTAAGCGGAGCGGCATGGCTCTTTACTTTTCGCCGCCTCGCTGCACAACTGCAGTCTGCAGCTCTCAGCTGAGGACTCGGAGCGTCCTAGCTTCTGCGTCGTGCTGTTTTCGCATGGCTCCTGCTTTGCTCCGAGTCCTCTTGTTCGTCCACTGGTTCTTTGCCTAATTTTCTTCAAAGTGTCCACTGGAAAGCGTCATCCACATGCTCGTTTCCTCGCGCGTCCACCGGTATCACTCCATACACGTATTGCCCGGCCCGTGTCCACTCGTTCCTCTCATACACGTATAGCGGCCCTTGCCATACAGGTTCTCCAAGGTGATTGACATCGTTAGTAGCCTCCTCCTTCAGTATGGGCAGAGCTTCGCTGCACACGTCGCAGGCTCCTTCTCGGGATCGCAACTCACGCCCACTCTGGCGCCTAAGACAGTGCTCCGGATTTTGCCCACACCATTTTGCAATCTACACTAACTCCCTAGCTCGTTTGTTTACTCACCCCTCAACATTCTGGTAACCGGACCGTTCCCATGCCTCGTAGTACGGTGGAGTCATCGAACTACTTCCGGCGGCCTAGCTGCAGCGGTCAAAATTCGGAACGCGCCTTGTATTGATTCATGCTCAATAATAAATGTTTCTACTCAATGGGACTGCGAATGCCTGTGCCGGTTCCCCTTTTATTGGTCATCACGTAGGGACATGTGGTCAGGAGTGAGGTCAGCCAGCAAGCAGGCCGCATTTTGCCGAGTCAGATTCAGGGCGGATTTGTACTCGGGAAATGCCGCCTGCGTCGGCAGAAACCTTTGCTTGACGAGTAGCAACGCATATGACTCATCACGTGTTGGTGAAAAGACTGGTCAATTTCGAGCAATGAGAGACCTTGCAAGCAAGGTAATTCCGGGCTTGGATGCCCGATTGCGAATTTGCGATTCAGATGTGGGGCAAAGTGGCCCCGTGGCTGACATTTGCCAAGGAGCCACTGCATGAGATGGTGGACATCATAGACACTGAACGGTGAACATAGACACGCGATGAGCTGGCAAAAAATCGAACGTATGGGGTTACATCTATTGTCGTGAGCTCTCGACAAATAGGGCAGTTGGTCCATAGGTGTGGGCCCATTGAGTCCTAACCTGAGTTTGAAAACCTAACCTATACGGGCTGTGTGGGCCAACATATTTAAATTTTTTGCAGGGGGGTTTCGCCCCCCTATGAATTAATTTTATTTAACTTATTTATAACAAAGCGTGACGCTTAATAAGCAGAAAAACCCCTATTTCGACCAAAATCTTGAAACCGTCGTATTTCTCGCCAAGAACATCGACTAAAGGTGATTTGTACTAGGTGCGAATATGTCTACTATACGAGTAAAGTATGCTATGATCAGTAGGTATTAGTAGGGCTGGTAGACATCGATATATGTGCAATTTACATGAAGGGGTGACTGTATGTATGGTATTCTTCACATCAAATCTCATCAAGTTCATTGCCATGAGGGAGCTTGTTGCTCAGTAAATGAGCTACGTGATGTTCAGCAAGCCGCAGAATGAGTGAGATGGCCTGCTTTGGTCTCGAGATGAGATTTGAGAAGGATCTTCTTCTCCACCCTGAGGTGGCAATGCAACTCAATCTGGTCTTCACGCTTATTATCGAGATCGCTAGGACCTCGATTGCGCAGGGACAGGAAGGGAGTGCGTTCCTAGTGGAGACTTACTAGGACTCTTGGTAGGTATCTTGGTTACGACAAAGGAGTTACTTGAGCGTAGTGGGAGTG
>JBBPRK010001750.1:0-10740 GCA_038093075.1 Boletus patriciae | reverse complement strand
TCTGTCATCCCGCAGTATTCGGCTTCTGTGGAAGAAAGTGTCACCCTTCGTTGTCGCCTAGACAGCCATGAAACAATGCCATTTCCTAAGAAGATAGCATAACCAGTGGTAGAACGTGATGTTTCAATGTCTCCAGCCCAGTCTGTGTCAGAGTAGGCACATAAGCCATTTTGGTTACCAGTCGCTGAGTACTGAATGCAGAGATCCTTAGAGGATGAAAGATAGCGCACGATGTATAGCGCCTTCTGCAAGTGTTCTTCCGTAGGATTGGAAGAGTACTGCGACATCTTGATAATGGCAAAAGCTATGTCTGGTCTTGTCCCAAGCATGACGTATAACAGTGATCCAATGACCAACTGATAGCGACTTCGAAGTGAGACATCCAACTGATCTTGGTTTGGTCTTGGGTTGTACCCGGTAGGTAATGGAACAGAGACTTCTTTGCAGTTCTCTTGACCAAAGTGTGTTATGACTTTCTCCACGTAGTGGGTTTGGTCGAGAGTGATGGTCTGCTTCTTGCGATCTCTGGTGATTCGCATTCCTAGGTATTCCTTTGCAGGACCAAGATCCCTAGATTCCCATCGTTTCATGAAATCTTTCTTGTGTGAGAGGACTTGTGTCTTGTTGCTACCCATAAAAAGAGCATCGTCGACATAGACGAGAAGAATTATGATTTCTCCTCCGACGATCTTGAAGTATGTTCCTGGGTCCGACTTGCAGCGGGTGAATCCCATCTCCAGGAGACTTCTATGCAGCTGCTTGTTCCATTGCAATGCAGCTTGCTTCAGGCCGTATATGGCCTTCCCCAACCGACAGACCTTTTTCTTCTTGCCCTTTTCTATGAAACCCTCGGGTTGTTCCATGTAAATTTCTTCATCCAGCTTGCCAAACAGAAAGGCGGTCTTGACATCTAGCGCCTCGATTTCCCAATCATGGAGTGCTGCAAGAGACAAGAGTAGGCATAGGGTTTCGAACCTTGCAACTGGTGAGAAGGTGTTTTCGTAGTCTATTCCAAAGATTTGTGTAAATCCTTTTGCAACAAATCAGGATTTTCTTTCGGCCATCCAATTTCAAAGCAAATACCCATCCCCCTTTGATGGCTTTATGACCCTTTGGTAGGTCCACCAATTCCCATACCTTTCTCTCATGAAGGGAGCCAATCTCCTCCTTCATCGAGGCTGTCCATAGTTCTTGCTCCTGTTTTGGTAGCTTAAGAACGTTCTTATAATGTTTCAGTAGAGGACTTGGACTAGAATCCACAGCCAACGTCATGTGGTGGCATATCCATTTTGAGGAATACATATCTCCGATATCATCTTCTTCGTTGGTCGGTTTTGGCGGTTCGACCGGTGTTGGTTCAACAATCATCCGCTCCTCCTGGATTGCGTCAAGGCCCTGTTGAAGATCTCGCTCTATTTCAATAGGAGGTCTATTCCCGTATGCATTATCAGGTAGTACCCAAGACACAGGAATGCGAGTAGATCTTCTGACTTCGACAGGTGGCCTAAAGAGTGATCTCTCATCTCGGTTGAGATGGTATTGATGCGGTCTAGCCCGGAATTGAGTAAGTGTCTCTTCTGGTGACTGTCTGGGAGGTAACCATGCTCAAGTAAAGAGGCCTTCTTCTGGTTGCTCTTCTTCTTCTGAAGTAGCATAGCCAGAGCCTGGTTTGTAAACCGTTTTAGGAGGTGTGGCTCTCTCATCGACTTGAGCGCATTGTTTATGAGCAGGTTTCATAGGCAATGGATGTTGTGATGGAGATGAAGGTGGATCTCCTGGAGTGTCGTAGAACAATGGTGACATTGGTCGACTTTCCTGTTTAAAGGATGGTGGTCCCCTAGTTTCTGAGGGTGTACTCCAGGGTGTGGTACGACCAGATCTCTGTCCAGGATCCAGTGGGGGAATTGGTTGATTGGGGGGACCAAAACCAAGCGGTTGCTGTACAAGGATGTCATGGTGGGGGTCTGGATTCCCAAGGCGGTGATCATCTAATTGTGAAGAGTCGTCCATTGCTTGCGGATTTTCTTCTTCAGCTGGAATAGGGGCAGGTCCATCCTCTTTGCCTCTGGAACAATAAGGAAAGATTCTCTCATCAAAAATGGCCCTAGTGGAAATAAAAACTCAACGTCGTTGCTGTGACCAGAAACGGTATCCCTTGGTATTTGGCTCGTATCCTATAAATATCATCTCCTCTGATTTAGGAGACAACTTGTCCTGTCGCTGATCCGGGTGTATCCAAACATATGCGAGTGTTCCAAAGACCCTAAAATAGGAAACGTCAGGCTTGTCTTCCTTGAAAAGTTCAAGGGGTGTTCTCCATTCATGACGACGCATGGGTTGTCGGTTATAAATACGTAACGCGGTTTCGACAGCATCTTGCCAGAAAGATTTCGGCAGACAAGCATTGCGATGTATGGCTTCTGCTTTCTCGAGTAGAGTTCGGTTGAATCTCTCTGCACGACCATTTTGTTGGGGTGTGTGTGGGACGGAAGTCTGGTGGGTGACTCCTCTGGATGTGAAGAACTGTTGTAGCTCTCCAGCCATAAATTCCCCCCCACAGTCCAAACGTACAGAGGTGAGCAAGTGACCAGTGAAGGTTTCAGCCCAGGAAACCATAGTCTTGAAATGCTGCGAAGTGGCGTCTTTGTTACGTAGGAATGCAACAAGTGAGTAACCAGAATAATCGTCGATGAAAGTAAGAACATAACGAGCACGTGATTGTGGTTCAACGGGCATAGGCCTGACCAGGTCAGTGTGAACAAGCATGAGTGGGCGGGAAGCTCGTTTGCCTGAGGGTGGGTAGGAACGATTGTGCATTTTGCCTAGTGCACATCCTTTACACAGTGGAATGGAATCAGAAAGGGTGATGGAAGGAAGGCCAGTAACCCTAGAGGGAGCTTGATGGAGTGCATTCCTGGACAGATGTCCAAAGTGGTGGTGCCATAAATCGTATGAGTCTTCCTTGACAAGCGAATACGATACATGATCATAAAGACCGACATTTGCGGATCCATGATTGAAAAAACCAACGGTTGCTGCAACCTTCTCTGGAGTAATCGATCATGACTGAAACCAGTGAAGATTGTTCCTTGGAGATGAGGCAGCTGCCCAGATCACCAAGGTTCCACTTGCGTTCCAGATTCTACTCTCTTGATCATTAATAACACACCTATAGCCTTGGCCAGTGAGGGTGTTGACGGACAAAAGTCTGTGCACTGCGTGTGGTGCATACCACACTTCTTTCAGAACAATCTAAAAAGTTAAGGGAGGAAGCGAGGGAAAAAACCAGAGGCGGCGCTTACTTCGCCTGCATCGCCAACGCAGTTAGCCGTCGGTAATCCTGTGAAGCCATGTGGCATTTTGGACCCCGACGGGTGTGAGTCGGACTCGGCCGTGTTATGGCTGTTACCTTCCATTTTGGGCCATTTCCGCCTGCTCGACAACACAGTAGCATTCCCTGCACCAAAAGTTACGAAAAAATCACACAAAAATCACAAAATAAATATTCAAAGCTACACCTACTATCACGCTGATGCATGTTCTCACCACAGATCTTGCCATGCTCGCCCTTCGCTCGCCACGCTCGCCCTTCGCTCGCCACGCTCGCCCTTCGCTCGCCACGCTCGCCCTTCAGCTTTTGGGCCGAAGGTCCAAAAGCAAATTTAGTATTTAGTATTGTGGTTATGTTATATTAAATTTACACATTGCCATTCAATTAGTCAGTACCACCTCAGGTTCAACCCACCCCATGGTGTGACACCTGTCACACCTCGATGCCAGCCAACCAACTGGGCATGTGAAACACTGACTAGCAACCACACCACACTGAGTATGCCATCTCATAACTGCAATGGACATCCATGAACCATCATAATTCATGACACTGGCACCCACATCAGCAAATCACAATTTATACCACAATAAGGTCCTCCCCTGTATAGACTGGTACAGGGCTGGACTGCTGGATACTCTATATACAGTAGTACTATACCATTGGTGAATACAGCTCTGTATGGGACTGTACAGGGGGGAACCTTACTGTATAAATCATGATTTGCCAATGAACACCGGTCCTGAGACAGCACACACATGCCTGTGAAGAAGAAGTCTCAAAAGAGTGTTCCATCTGAGTCAGCAGACTCAGAATGAGTGAGAACATTGGAGACACCTCAACACTTGAGGGAACAACACAACACAAGGCCCTTGTGTGATGGCAGGACAGTCATTAGTTTCAAGGTAGAAAAGGGCCATCCACTCATGACCCACAACAAGATCAAAACTGTTGTCTTCCATCTCAACAGGGGCTGTATGGAAGCCCACTGTGGGAAACAGTGGGAAACACTGAGGGACACGAAGTGACAGATCAACGACATGTATAAGAAATAACAAAGACAGCTGATGGTAGGATACAACTAAGGACTATGTGACTGTGCAATAGTATATATATGTATGTTGAACTATGATGTCATGATGTTATGATCCTATGGTTTACACTGTAGTTGTAAAGCTTAACCCACAAAATTGGGCTTGAATGATTTTATACAACAGAGATCCCCCAGAGATGAGCAGCAGGTGAGATGAAACCATTGACCACTTGATCAAAATGAGTTTAGATAACCACCAACAGACTGAGACATTTGTTTTGCAAGCATGAGCTGGCTGTTTTTCAAAAATAAAAATAAAAGGGCAAAAATAATGCAAGAGAGGGATGCAAGAGCTGAAAGTGACCAACCATGAATTTCAAAACATGTACAAGTAAATATAAATAAACTTAAATGTCAAATCTTGCACTGGCAATTCCCTGCCAAACAGTGATGGGATTCATGGGAACTGGTCTTCACAAGGGGCCGTTGTCGATGGCTTAAAACCTTGCTTGCCTATTCTTTGAAAAGTGATAGCAAATGCTGTCGATGAGGACTTGCTCCACGTGGCGAGGATGGACCTCAGATAGCACCAGATCAGGATTGTTCTATTGCACTGTGGTGAGGGCCACGGATAGCTCTGGATTATTGAGATTTAACACATATATATCCATGTTTGTTCTTATTTTGAATCTGAGCATTTCGCTGACACCCATAGACCTTGCTTTTCAAGCAAGGTGATAAACCCTCTACTACCATATTGGGAAATAAAGTATTAAATATATTATTTAACTACATGGTATACCTCCCTTGGGCCGCAGGCCCAAAACCGAGCTCTACTCATATCTCTTATGTGGCGCTAAAGGGATTCAAGTGTGGCGAGTGGAAGATGGCAAACACATGGCAACAGTGGAAGCGGATGAAGTGAGGTGTCTCGCTGTGTCCCAGAATGGCAGATGGATCGCGGCAGGGACATGTAGGGACGGGGTGTTTGTGTGGGACGCAGACACATTCGAAAAAGTCTTGTCGTACCAGGAGGATATCATCCACGGAGTCGATTTCTTGCCATGCCTGCTGGGAATGTCAGTGGTGATTATTCATCGCGCGGCAGCGTGTGATGCACGTGCCTGAACCACATAGCATATGGAATTGAGATGCACCATATCGATAAGGTCGTCTACGCGGGATATCGCGTCGTCATGCTCTCCGGCCATAAACACGATAATGGCCTAGGGAATATGAGCGGCTGAGGGCGGCGAAACTCGAGTGGATGGGACACACCTTGATCAAAAGGAGAAAGGTCATGTGAGTTGAATGAAAGCGCTCGAATGCGATGTCGCAAGCCCGATACGCCTTGTGCTTTTCCCCGTTTCCGACAAGGGCTACACTCTTTGCAATGTAGCCAATGGCGGATGGCTGCATTTTGATGGACTTGATGTAAATTAGCGATAGCGCATGGGAGAGCAGCACAGTAGACACCTTTGTAGCATCGGCAATGGCAATATCCCACTTCCGCAGCCGCGCTCTGACGAGAGCTCGACTAGCGAGGGTATGATGACTTGGATTCCGGGACGCTGCCGTCAATAAAGCTTCCGCTCTTGCAAGTTGATTGTGCTTCCAAGAATGGAGCGCAGCGTCGTCGATGTGAATGCCTGGTTCTTGGAATGTAGGGTGTAGACGAGACAAAGTGATTGAATCCTACGGAGAAATGGTGGGAACAAGAGAGTTGCTGATATGCACCAGTGCAACGAGACATGATACTTACGGTGATGTGGGTCAGAGTATTGACGGTGATTTTCCCGTCCTCTCCACCAATTGCGAGAAACCGGTCGTCCGGTGAAAGTACGATTGAACGGATGTATTGAGGGTGTTGGATGAGACCGAGCTGGGTGTGTGTCGCCGTGTCCCAAAATGTGACGGTACGCTGTGTTGAGTAAGCGATGAATGCCCCATGCTTTGGTAGAACGATGCACGAGAGGTGGGCGCTATCGGGAACTGGCCATTCCGAGACTGATGACCCTGTGGATGCTTCGAATTGCTTGATATTACTGTCGGATACGACAAAGATGTGGTTGTTGAACCAGAGGAGACCGGGGTTGAATACCGCGGTGACTACTACTTTGATGTGCTTGAGCAAGCGACCATCATTGCTGTCCCAGACTCGAACAGAATTTTCGGTGGCTGTCGCAATCCGATTGCCTTGTGGAGAAAACTTGGTTGCTCCCACCCAATCCTCGTGGTCGAGTGTTTGTACTCGTTTGCGAGTTGCAATGTCCCAGACGGAGGCTGTATTGTCTGACGCATAGACAAGTCGAGTCGAGTCAGGCGAGAAATCGACTGCGGTGATGGCAACGAGATGCGACAAGACTTTTTCGTGTGTCTTTGCGTTCCACACAAACACCCCGCCCCGGGTCCCCGCTGCGATCCATCTGCCATCCTTGGACACGGCGAGACACTCGACATTCTTCGCCTCCAGTGTTGCCATTTGTGTGCCGTCTTCCACTCGCCACACTCGAACGTCCCTTTTACCGCCGCTCAAGAGATACTCGCCATCCGCTGAGCACGTCGCTGCATATACCTCGCTACCGACGTCGATCTCAATATCTGGGTTCAACGATCAGCATCAACGTGCGCTTCAGTTGTCAGTACGCACCCGACATTGTTGACGACGTGGTGAGCGCTAACGGACAAACTGTTGGTCCTGCACTTTGGCGTTCCTTAATATGGATCAATACCCCTTCCAATTCGAGTTGGAGTAGTGTAATTACCGGTGCACTGGACAACACGGCGCTACTACTATCAGTACACTCAATCGGAGCAAGCTTATTTCCCACTGTCACCCCAAGCTCGAGGATCAAAAGTAATGATTTGTACGGTTCACATGACCTGTTACAGAGCCAACCGCGTCACCACAAGCATCGTAAAGTCAAACTTTGAATAATCCAACACCACCCATTCCACCGTGCTCAACCTCACCCGACGCCCATCCTCGACGCGTGCCAAAAACACCGCGGATGGGTGCTTGAAGAACACCTGTTTTCGCTTCAGCTGCATCTCGTCTCGCAGCTTCCATCCTGGATGGTCCGACTCGTCGATGACTGCGGCTTTTGCGAGAATCAGCGTGCCGTCCGGGTGGTTTTAGAGCTGCCCACTTACGACTACAGCGTCCCGAGTCTGAATCGCTGTCGTTGCTCCATATCTCCTTCCAAGTGTCCCTGAGAATATACTCTATGAACTCGAGAAGGATCTGGAACAAGTTATGGGTGTCCCGATTCCATACGCGGCACAAGTAGTATTGTGTCGGGTTGTTCATCAAACTAGATACCTGCGACGCGCAGGTGACCATGGTCGGTACCAGTCCATGGACCCCCAGTCTGTAATGGTAATAGGGATCTCCCGGCGTAGAATTTTCCAGACGCTCGCAGTGTCTGACTTGGTGCTCGAACAGGGAGATATTCAGCTCTCCATTGACGAGGGTGTGGCCGGGTGGCGTCGACCTCATGGTTTGCCTGATGAAATCCATTGTTTCGCTGACCACAGCCTTGATACCGCTCCACGCGGTTCCAAATATCATACGGAGGACGTTCCCGATCGTCCGGAATATCGAGTCGTCGATGGAGGGGAGGGGGAGATTGGGTTCGATGAAGCATTCTGGATTATACGCGAGGAAAGAGTTGACCGAGGAGCTACGTCCACACCAGTCGAAGAGCGACATGTCACCAGTCCGCTTCATGAGCTCCTCTTGCAGACGGAAGAACGCACGGAACCCTTCCCCATACATGACTGGCAAGCTGATGTCGAAGATACGAAGTAGACAGTATACCATGTCTTCCACCTTCATCGTCGTCCTTCTCGCCGCCCAGAGTAATCTTGACCTAACGTCCCTTGTCCCAACTTTGAAGTTAGTTAGATCTGCGAGGGGAACTCCAGTTGTGTTCACTAGCGCATTTCCCCAGAGGTCATTAGCGCGATGGTCTACGAGCCGCGCTCTATACCTGAACGAAGAAATGGAAATATTTTCCTCTGCTTCGTCAGTGTCGCGATCGTCGGCTTCCTCTAGCAAGGTCCACCGTTTGCTGTAAAATCGAAGACGTTTGGACGCAATCATCTCCTGCAATGTCCAACCCGTGCTAACCCAAATCGGTAGCTTGCAGTATTTACGCTTGATTTTGCAACCCTGAATACTGGGGAAAATATCCATGAGATGGGTTTCCAAGTGCGGTCTCTCGACTTGTGCATCCGGCTTCATGGAACGAAGTTGGGGAGATGTTCTATCCTGAAGACGGTCGTAGAGAGAAAGATGCGATTCAGTCTGGAGAGTTGTGTCGTAGGTGTCAGAGGACGTTTGCGGTATTGATGGGTCGGAAGGAGGGAGGGGTCTCCTAGGATCTTCAAACCACCGTCCCATCTTCTTCGCACACGGCCGGCAGACGGCCTTCTTTGACTTCATCAACATCATCGAGGTAAACGATCGTCAGATCACTGCTGCGGTACCAGAGGAACATGCAGTTGATGGATTCCGAGGTCTCGGCATAGTCATGGAGGCCTCGCTGAGTTTGCTCCTGGGAAGGCGACAAACATTTAGGTTTTTTTCCACTAGATCCTTATTATCCATTAGATGCCATGGGTCGCCCCTCTGACATCATCGAGGGTGGGCTCTCGACCTCGCCAACGGTGGGAGAACATGGCGAACGCCAAATACTCGGCGATGAAGTTATGGAGATGATTGAGCTTCGGACGCTGGGGTGATTCCAGGTTTATTGGGGTAGCGGGATGTTCAGCTTCCCGGACGACATCTTCGAGCTTTGCGCGATAATCCCTTCTCATTTCGAGAAGCGAGACAATTTCTGATTGCTTGAGGATGAGCCCGGTATATGTGTCTGCGAGCCTGAAGGGCGTGTTCCTCGCATACTCGGGGATGAGTGAGTCGATCGTCTGGCTGACTCTGTCCCAGGCGCGTAAGTTTCCGTGAACAAAGTGACTGGCGCCAGGACGCTCACCTGCATAGCGCACAGAGGTCCAAGAACAGTGGTGTCACCACCCTAGGTGTTTGGGAGTGTGAAATTGCGCCCTGGAAGGTGCGTCGACCAACGGGTGTAGGACGAATGTCGAAAGTCGCTATGTGACGGGAAGCGAACAAGGATGCTCTTTAGAGTTTGAACGTGGTCGCAAACTTGAACTTGAACGCTGGGACTGCGGAGAGTTCAATTTTCCACTGCTACACCCGAGGAACGGCGGGAATGCGGGGGAAGGGGCCAAACTCGCAACAACGTCTTCCAAATTAAATCCCGGATAGAGTTTACCTCTGCAATCATCCATCAAATGCATCACGCATCGGACTTTTCTAAGCGCTCGAAGAGTGCTCTTCGAGCGCTTAGGAAAGAGGCCGTTTATGTCAGAATTACGAACCTACCATATATAGCTTAACGTGTAGGTAATCTAAAGGGCTTCCGTGCGGAATGTGAGATCATGGAGATCATCCAAGCTTAGATACCAATGATAATGATAGTATGATCACCAGCTAGATCACTAGATAATAGGTACCATACAAAACACCTGGCTATACAGTAGTACCTATACCTCTGATGTGTTCACTAAGCACTGAGTGAATAGCCATGGTGGAAAGGGAAATTGCATGTGCAAATGCATCATTAGTGTCGAGGAGGCAATGATGCCACCCACCAAGCCAAATGGTGTCGAGAATAACAGAAGTGAGTGTGGGGTGCTCGAAGAAACCAACGATATTCCCGTGCTAAATACGAAAATCAATGCTGTTCAAGGAATAATAAGAAATGAGCCATGTACCATATCCCACTGGTGCAGCCACTGTTCATCGTTCAAGAGTTGCGGGATTACTGACTGTTTGATGACGACCTCAGCATCGGGTCGTGTATCTTGGAGGTCTGGACGAAGGCCATATGCGCTGTGGATGGTGGAGCGTGCAGTGTCTTTGAACACTTTCTGTGTTGCGATAACAGCTGCATAGATATTTGACACGTTTTTGCCATTTACGAGGCTAGTTGACTGGGTCGGATCTTCGAGAAAAGGTTCATAAGAAATTTAAAGGAATATATTGTAAACCTACCTAAGGACTCGGATGTAGCATCCTTTATTGCAGCTTGACAGTCCTCCCTCGACAACATTGCATTGGTTGATATGGTCATTTGTTGTACAAGATCTCTGGCATGAGTGAAGATCTTGCATGCCGTTTCCAAGGGAACCTTGGATCCAGCACTAGCAGGGATGACATTTGCAACTGTATCGGTTGGCGTTGGGCCCGAAGAGGGATCGTGCTCCGAGTTGCCAAGTGGGGGGGGGGGGGGTGGAAGACGACAAGTGGAAGGGGTGGTGCTCATGATCGACGTTTCCGTGCCAGCCT
>JBBPRK010001749.1:0-10744 GCA_038093075.1 Boletus patriciae | reverse complement strand
CACTCGTCGTCCCGAGCGCGGGATGGATGGGTGTGACCGACGATGGACGACGTATGGCAGCGTAGTGGTAGCGGCGGGCGCTGCTGGTGGAGCGATAGTGGCAGCGCTGATGCCGGATTGGGTAGGTGGCTGTGGTTGTGGCGCCTGCGGCGCGGGCTGCGGCACGCCGGATGCGGAAGGAGGCTGATTCATAATAGATAGGGGTGCTGATAAGGGTTCTAGGTCAAAGCGCGGGGCTCATAATATAACCTGTCGTGGGACGACGAATGCGCGAGGGGACTTAGAACTCGAGCGGATAAGCCCTTTGTGGGGGCCGGGGACGAAGATTCGATTTTTTATCCCCTTCTACTACTTCGACTTTTATACTACGAGGATATGTCTCAGATATATAAGCCTTGCTCTTGTCTATGCCGGTAAGGCCGAGCTGGGTCTGCTCGTATTTGCGCTAATAGGCGGTCGCCGTACTCCAACAGATTCTGGTGAGATGACCACTACACCCACGAAGTCTGTGCCCTCCACCTCGACGGCCTTTTCCTGCATTTCCGCGTCCCATACGCTCGCCCCCTTCATCATAGTCCCACACACTATCCACTTGCCATCCCTCGACACAGAAATAGCTCTGACCTCTGATCCCAATTGCTCCCCAGCCTCTTTACCATCTGCAACTCGCCATCGTTGAAGCCCAGCTTCTCTCCCACTCAATAGATGCATCCCGTCAGAATGGAAAGCGACCGACCATATCATACCATGGTCACCGGTTTCAATCACTATTGCTTCATCTTGCTGGATTTTCAGCTTTGTACAATCACTCCCGAGAACCGGTAGTACGCACTGATCTTCGTTGACGACATTCTCGACACTCGTATGCCCTGCAGCGTCGGGTGATAAAATGTGGGGGTCGAGTTGTGGTACGCAGAGAGTTGTTATTGAGCTCCGTAAACATGCTCCCTTTTCTTCTGTTGCGATCCTCGGACCGTATCATGGGTCACGCGTCGACCGCTCTGATCGCTCCATCCAGCCAGACCATTCATACGGGTCCATGAACCCATCCCATGGACATACCCACTCACATCCACGACCTCCTCTGTCGTGTCTGCGTGGCTCCTTCCACTCTCCGGTAGTTCCTTTCCTACCTCCGCATCCGTGCCATCCCGTGCCTCAGAGCCTTCTGTGTCATAACCCCTCTCCGCTGGGCCGCGCAAGCCCTCTCCTCGTCTACCTCACCGCCACTCTGCGAGACAACGATCATCAGCCCATCCCACCGCGCCGCCCAATCCATCAACTTTACAGCAAAAATACATCCCGCAAGATGAAGAGCCAGAAGCAATGGATTTCATAGTGCACTAGACGGTAACTCGACCTGACCCCGCCATGAAAATCTGCGTCGAAAAGGACCAGGTCAATCACTTACCTCGAGCAAATCATCGTTGTCCTAGTGGTGAGACTCTGACTCGGGCTCGACACAGAAATGACATTCAAGTTCATTGCCGTTTGGTTCCCAACCTCTTGATCATCTGAAGATCGCCATTGTCGAACCCAATCGCTACTCTCGCTCAATAATTGCATCTCGTCGGAGCGCGACCTCACACACGATCAATCTCACCGAAACCGATACGAATCGCAGACTCAATACCCGGTCCTATGATGCATCACATATGTACACGCAGGTGGATGACATTTCCGGCGATGCGGAGATGGACAAGTGCAGTCTCCTCCACAAACCCGCGTCGCAGTACCCAAACCGCAGCCACGCCCCCCAGCACCAACGCAGCCTACGCATGACGTTCTCCGCCACCGGGCTTGCGTCGTGCACTACAAGTTTAGTTGGTCTCGAGGCTCCAGTGATGTGACGGGTCCGTGGTTCAAACTGCCTTTGCTGCCTTTGCTCGCCGATGGAGGAGGGACGAGAATAAGGGTAGTACTCGTTCCAACTAACTAGTCACATCCAGTGTTCTATGTACGTCGCTAATGATACGTTTTAATCGTCCCGCAGTCATGGGCTGAAGAAATGAACCGGGACATGGCCAAAAGGCTGACGAAGCGCGGTCGCTTGGATGGCATTTCTGACGAGGATGGGATGATGAACAGCTCGTGACCAAGCGTGCTACAGTAATGTCGTTGGTCACCTATCATACCGATCGGGACTTGGGAGGTTCTAGTCATGAACGGGTGAACCAGGGCCTATGCGAATGCTGCGGCGTGGCGCGAACTCGACATGCTTGGATTAATGTCTTCCATCTTCAGTGCCCGAGCGAAAACACAATATCCATAGGGGCAAATAAAACCTGAATCCGACCGAGACGGCTGCGTTGCCCTCTACTTCCTGATATATTCTACTGTGAGTGTAACAACGGAAGCCAAAAGAGTGAATGCGCACCGTGACATGAACCCCCGACGACACGACCGAGGGCTGAGATGGCTCGTTCGCTTGTTGCGCCTAATAGGACGTGAGGGTTCACGATATGGACTGCCAATGACTGTAAAGATACACACGGCGCCTGCTTCCTTTGTAGCCGCAGACCCTTGTCCACTGCTGGACGCGCCTTTGATCGGATGCTTCACTTTAGTAGTCTTGGTTTCTAGGTTTCGCTGTCACGCAGGATAAAGAGCAGTGCCAACGAACAAACTGAACAACGAACCGGATCGATGCGTACTGCGACCGCTCGCTGAGATGCCTTGTTAGGCATACCACACGCCATTGGTCAACCAAAGAAGAAAACACTCACTCGCACACGTTGCCCTGCAGCGAACCTCGAAGTACCTGCTTTTACGATATTGGCTGGCGGCTGTGACTGGGAATCAAATCGAAGGTCGACGGGTCGACCAGACTTTATGGGGAGTCGATCTGGTGGTTGCGAAGCCTTGTTCTTGTTAGTCTTCCTGAATCTCGTCTGAAGCCTTTTGAAAAATGGAGTGACTCTAGACGACTGGGTGGCATCTCGATGTTGCTCCGGATACGACTCTGTAGGAGAGCTTATAGGCAGGGCCTCTTGCAACTGCGGTGTGGTCTGGGGCGAGCATTCAACTCCGCACGGCCCGGCAGAGGACGTCGGGGACGGTGGCTCGAGCGACGTCAGCACCAAAACAGGAGGTCAGTCAATTTATCACACACCTCATCATAGTCAAATAGGGGTGCAGGTGTACTAGACGGCAACTCGACCTCACCCCGTCATGAAAATCAGCGTCGAAAGGGAACGGATCAAGATCTTACCTCGAGTAGGTCATCATCGCTGCCTTCACTATCTCTGGGTCTTTCCGATCCAGCCTCTTCTCGAATAGGTGCCTAGGGGTGATATCCAGAGGGGAAAGACATTGTGTGACTTGTCCGATGAGATTGTGAATGTATAAATGCTTACACGGAAAGGGCCATACACGTCCGGAAGGATGCTGTTCAGATTACGAATGGTGATCTTCCCTTCGTCTCCACCAGTCGCAAGATGGCTGAAATCTGGGGAGAGAGCAATCGACCCAACATTTTGGTTGTCCTCGATGACTGGACCGATCTGAGTGAGCGTTGATGTGTCCCAGAACGAGATGGAACGGTCGACGAAGGTAGCAAGGAACTTCCCATTGGCAGCTAGAGCGATGGAGTAGAATTCACCGTCGCCCTGAACCTGCGCTTCAGCCAGTTGGGATCCGGTGGACACGTCAAAAGACTTGATTTTATGATCCCCAGACGCAGCAAAGATTTCCTGCCCGTTATTCGACCACACAAGGGGAGTCGACGGCCACGGTACAGGTATGTCAGTCTTGATGGTGATGAGTTGGTCACCATTGCGACTGTCGAAGACGCGAATGGAGCTATCCCGGTCATCCCAGACCGCGACAGCGATGTGTTCGCCGTTCGGGGAGAATATAATTCCTCTCGGGAAACCGCCATGTTCGAGTGGGCCAACCAATCTCTCGCCGGTGATGATGTTCCAGATGCTCGCGTCGTAGTCAACAGCGGTGGCAAACCTGGTGGATTCCGGTGAGATGTCCACTGCAGCCACATCCGTGTCCTCCACTTCGATGGCCTTTTCCTGCATCTTCGCGTCCCATACGCTTGCCCCACTCTCAGTCCCACACACTATCCACTTGCCATCCCTCGACACAGAAATGGCAAATACGCTGTCCATTCCCATTTGCTTCCCAACCTCTTGACCGTCTGCAACTCGCCATCTTCGAAGCCCATCTGACACCCCACCCAACACATCCATCCCGTCGGCGTCGAAAGCGACCGTGCATATCACACCGGCAGCACCGGTTTCAATCACTATTGCCTCGTCTTACGGAAATTTCAGCATTGTACAATCACTGCCGAGGATTGCTAGTACGCACTGGTCTTCGTTGATGACATTCTCGACAGTCGTGGGTCCCGTAGTGTCCGGGAACAAAGTATGGGGGTTGAGTTGGTACTCGCAGAGAGTTGTTATTGAGCTCCGTAAACGTTTCCTTTTTCTTCTGTTCCCGCAAGCACCTCGTGTCTTTGGCGCCTATTCTTATTCGGGTGTGAGTGAGCCTTTGTGCCCGAAACCGCACGGTGCTCTAGAGTCTGAACCGAGTCGAGTGAACCATCGAGCGGAGTAGCCCTCCACGTGTGACAGTACATTCTGCCAACTACCATGCCATCCTCACGTCGACCCATGTTCCCCCGGGCCACCGCCCTCTTCCTGCTCCTCCTCCTGCCCTTTTCCACCGCCATCAAATTCGCTCTCCCGCCAGCTAAAATCCCCGCCGAAAAGTGCATATGGAACGCAGCCCACCCACACGCCCTCGTCATCGTCACCGCCAACGTCGGCCCCGGCCCCAGCCAACGCATCGACATTGACATCATCGACTCCACACCCCAGCGCAACGTCTACCTCTCCAAAAAGGACATCAACGCCGAGACACGCCTCGCGGTCACCGCTCACGCCGAGGGCCGGGTTGGTGTGTACTTTAAAAACTATTTGGCACCAGGCTCGTCGTCTTTTCTTTTTCTTTTAGTGTTATGCGTCGTAGGGTTGTGGGTTAACGTGAATGTGAACGTCAACGCAGATGTCAGGACGGAGATTGGACGGAACATGACGCGCACGATTGACCTCGATATTGATATTGGAGCGGATGCGGTCGACTACAAGTACGCTCCTCTACACTCCTTTTGCTCGCCCCGTCCATTGACACCTACCTCCTCCAGCGCCATCGCCAATCAAGAGTCTCTCTCCGGAATTGAGACAGAAATGCGCAAACTGGAAGGACTCGTCAAAGAGATCGTGGATGAGCTGGACTATCTCAAGAAACGGGAAGAGAGATTTTCCGA
Source organism: Boletus patriciae (assembly GCA_038093075.1). Taxonomy (NCBI): domain Eukaryota; kingdom Fungi; phylum Basidiomycota; class Agaricomycetes; order Boletales; family Boletaceae; genus Boletus; species Boletus patriciae. Next base: position 5,463 of record JBBPRK010001749.1, on the reverse strand, counting down.
CACGAATGGTACGTCCTCTCCCTCATATTCATGTGCACAGCTCGCGCGTCTCCTTGACAAGTCTTGACGAACCATTGCATGCAAAACTTTGCTCGGTTCGCGCTCTTCTCCCTCATGGGTCTGGGTGTATGGCAAATCTTCCACGTCCACGCCTTTTTTAAACGCAACTACTTTATTGACTGAGCAGTGCTATAACATTCTATCACGAATTACGTGTCTCGTGCGTGTGAATACGGGCGATCACAACCACTACCTGACGGATGTTATTTTGCGCATAGATTGACGTCTCAGACCCATGTCCTACATCACAAAGCGGGGTAAAGCCTGAGAAAGCTGGTAATGGAGAACGCAAGGTAAGAGCGATCCTCGGACCGTATCATGGGCCATGCGTCGACCGGTGTGACCGCTCCATCCATCCAGACCATTCATACGCGTCCATGAGCTCATCCCATGGACATACCCACTCACATCTACGACCTCCTCTGTCGCGTCTGTATGGCTCCTTCCACTCTCCGGTAGTTCCTCTCCTGCCTCCGCATCCTTACCATCCCGTGCCTTAGAGCCTTCTGTGTCCAGGCGCGCAAAACCCCTCTCCGCCGCGCCGCGCAAACCCTCTCCTCTACTTCATCGGCAACCCAGCTACCCCGCCACTCCGCGAGAGAACGATCATCAGCCCATTCCACCGCGCCGCCCAATCCATCAACCTCACAGCAAAAATACATCCCGCAGGATGAAGGGCCAGAAGTAACGGCTTTCATGGTGTACCAGACGTAACTCGACCTGACCCCGCCATGAAAATCCGCGTCGAAAAGGAACTGGTCAACCACTTACCTCGAGCAGATCATCGTTGCTGTCCTAGTGGTGAGACTCTGGCTCGGGCTCGACACAGAAATGGCACTCAAGCTCATTCCGTTTGGTTCCCGACCTCTTGATCGTGTGAAGATCGACATTGTCGAACCCAATCGTTACTCTCGCTCAATAATTGCATTTCGTTGGAGCGCGACATGACACAACATTAATCTCACCGAAACTGATACGGATGGCAGACTCAATATCCGGTCCTATGATGCATCACACACACAGGTGGATGACATGTCCGGCGATGCGGGGATGGACAAGTGCAGTCTCCTCCACAAACCCGCGTCGCAGTACCCAAACCGCAGCCACGCCCCCCAGCACCAACGCAGCCTACGCATGACGTTCTCCGCCACCGGGCTTGCGTCGTGCACTACAAGTTTAGTTGGTCTCGAGGCTCCAGTGATGTGACGGGTCCGTGGTTCAAACTGCCTTTGCTGCCTTTGCTCGCCGATGGAGGAGGGACGAGAATACGAGTGGTACTCGTTCCAACTAACTAGTCACATCCAGTGTTTTATGTACGTCGCTAATGATACGTTTTAATCGTCCCGCAGTCATGGGCTGAAGAAATGAACCGGGACATGGCCAAAAGGCTGACGAAGCGCGGTCGCTTGGATGACATTTCTGACGAGGATGGGATGATGAACAGCTCGTGACCAAGCGTGCTACAGTAACGTCGTTGGTCACCTATCGTGTCGACCGGCACTCGGGAGGTTCTAGTCATGAACGGGTGAACCAGGACCTATGCGAATGTTGCGGCGTGGCGCGAACTCGACATGCTTGGATCAATGCCTCCCATCGTCAGTGCCCGAGCGCAAACACAACATCCATGCGGGCAAATAAAACCTGAGCCCGACCGAGACGGCTGCGTTTCCCTCTACTTCCTGATATATTCCACTGTGAGTGTAACAACGCAAACGAAAAGAGGGAATGCACACCGTGACCTGAACTCCCGGCGCGACTGGGGTCCGAGATGGATCGTTCGCTTGTTGCGCCTAATAGGACGTGAGGGTTCACGAGATGGACTACCAATGACTGTAAAGATACACACAGCGTCCCCTTCCTTTGTAGCTGCAGACCCTTGTCCACTGCTGGACGCGCCTTTGATCGGATGCTTCACTTTAGTAGTCTTGGTTTCTAAGTTTCGCTGTCGCGCAGGATAAATAGCGGTGCCAACGAACAAACTGAACAACGAACCGGATCGATGCGTACTGCGACCGCTCGCTGAGATGCCTTGTTAGGCATACCACACGCCATTGGTCGACCAAAGAAGAAACACTCACTCGCACACGTTGCCCTGCAGCGAACCCCGAAGGACCTGCTTTTACGATATTGGCTGGCGGCTGTGATTGGGAATCAAATCGAAGGTCGACGGGTCGACCAGACTTTGTGGGGAGTCGTTCCGGCGGTGGCGAAGCCTTGTTCTTGTTATTCTTCCTGAATCTCGTCTGAAGCCTTTTGAAAAGCGGCGTGACTCGAGACGACTGGGTAGCATCTCGATGTTGCTCTGGATACGACTCTGGAGGGGAGGTCATAGGCAGGGGCTCTGGCAACTGTGGGGTGGTCTGACGCGAGCGTTCAACTTCGCGCGGCACGGCAGAGGACGCCGGGGACGGTGGCTCGAGCGACGTCAGCACGAAAGTAGGAGGTCAGTGAAACCATCACAGACCTCATCATAGTCAAATAGGGGTGCGGGTGTACTGGACGGCAACTCGACCTTCCCCGTCATGAAAATCAGCGTCGAAAGGGAACGGATCAAGATCTTACCTCGAGTAGGCCATCATCACTGGCTTCGCTATCTCTAGGTCCTTCCGATCCAGCCTCTTCTCGAATAGGTGCCTAGGGGTGATATCAAGAGGGGAGAGACATTGTGTGACTCGTCCGACAAGATTGTGAATGTATAGATGCTTACATGGAAAGGACCATACACATCCGGAAGGATGTTGTTGAGATTCCGAATAGTGATCTTCCCTTTCTCTCCTCCCGTCGCAAGATGGCTGCAATCTGGGGAGAGAGCAATCGAAAATATATCTTGACTGTCCTCGATGACCGGTGGAATCTGAGTGAGTGTGGATGTGTCCCAGAACGAGATGGAATGGTCGACGAAGGTAGCAAGGAACTTCCCATTGGTGGCTAGAGCAATGGAGTAGAATTCACCGTCGCCCTGAACCTGCGCTTCAGCCAGTTGGGATCCGGTGGACACGTCAAAAGACTTGATATTACGATCCCGAGACGCAGCAAAGAATTGCTGCCCGTTATTCGACCACGCGAGGGGAGTCGCCGGCCACAGTCTAGGTATGTCAGTCTTGATGGTGATGAGTTGGTCACCATTGCGACTGTCGAAGACGCGAATGGAATCATCCCTGCTGGCGGTAGCGATGCGTTCGCCGTTCGGGGAGAATTTAATTCCTCTCAGGGGATTGTCATGTTGGAGCGGGCCAACCAATCTCTCGCCAGTGATGATGTTCCAGACGCTCGCTTTGTAGTCCGAGTCACTGCTTCCTCCAGCAGCGGTGGCAAACCTGGTGGATTCCGGTGAGATGTCGACTGCAGCCACACCATCCGTGCCCTCCACTTCGATGGCCTTTTCCTGCATCTTCGCGTCCCATACGCTTGCCCCATTCTCAGTCCCACACACTATCCACTTGCCATCCCTTGACACAGAAATGGCATTCACGTCCATTTCCACTTGGTTCCCAACCTCTCGACCGTCCGCAGCTCCCCATCGTCGGAGCCCATCGTTATGCCCGCTCAATAACTGCATCCCGTCGGAGTTGAAAGAGACCGAGCATATCCTTTCTTCTTTACCGGTTTCAATCACTATTGCCTCGTCTTGCGGAAATTTCAGCATTGTACAATCACTGCCGAGGATTGCTAGTACGCACTGGTCTTCGTTGGTGGCATTCTCGACAGTCGTGGGTCCCGCAGTGTCCGGGAACAAAGTATGGGGGTTGAGTTGTGGTACTCGCAGAGAGTTGTTATTGAGCTCCGTAAACACGTTTCCTTTTTCTTCTGTTCCCGCAAGCGCCTCGTGTCTTTGGCGCCTATTCTTATTCGGGTGTGAGTGAGCTTTTGTGCCCGAAACCGCACGGTGCTCTAGAGTCTGAACCAAGTCGAGTGAATCATCGAGCGGAGCAACCCTCCACGTGTGACAGTACACTCTGCCAACTACCATGCCATCCTCACGTCGACCCAGGTTCCCCACCGCCCTCTTTCTCCTCCTCCTACCCTTTTCCACCGCCATCAAATTCGCTCTCCCGCCAGCTAAAATCCCCGCCGAAAAGTGCATATGGAACGCCGCCCACCCACACGCGCTCGTCATCGTCACCGCCAACGTCGGCCCCGGCCCCAGCCAACGCATCGACATCGACATCATCGACTCCACACCCCAGCGCAACGTCTACCTCTCCAAAAAGGACATCAACGCCGAGACACGCCTCGCGGTCACCGCTCACGCCGAAGGTCAGGTTGGCGTGTGCTTTAAAAACTATTTGGCACCAGGTCGGTCTCGTCTTTTTCTTTTTCTTTTGGTGTAGTGTGTCGTAGGGTTGTGGGTTAACGTGAATCTCAATGTCAATGTCAACGTAGATGTCAGGACGGAGATTGGACGGAACATGACGCGCACGATCGACCTCGACATTGATATTGGAGCGGATGCGGTCGACTACAAGTACGTTCCTCTACGCTCCGCTCGTCCCGTTCATTGACACCTATCCCCTCCAGCGCCATCGCCAATCAAGAGTCTCTCTCCGGAATTGAGACAGAAATGCGCAAACTGGAAGGACTCGTCAAAGAGATTGTGGACGAGCTGGACTATCTCAAGAAACGGGAAGAGAGATTTTCCGACACGAATGGTACGTTCTGTTCCTGTTCCTCTCCGTCACACGCACATACCCCATGCTCACCCGTCTCCTTGACCAGTCTCGACGAATAAGCGCGTGCAGAACTTTGCTTGGTTCACCCTCTTCTCTCTCGTGGGCCTTGGTGTATGGCAGATATTCCACCTCCGCGCCTTCTTTAAACGCAAGTACCTTATTGACTGAGCACTGCTATAATATCCTATCATGAATTACGTGTCATGCATACGTACGAGTGCCGGCGATCACAACGATGTAACTTTTGCGCATAGATGGGCGGCGTCATCCTAGTTGGTTGCAGTGGTCTCAGACCCAATGTCCTACATTACAAAGTGGGGTAAAGGAAGCGGGTAATGGAGAACGCAGGGTAATAGCGATCATTGGACCGTATTATGGTATGCTGGAAAGGAAAATGCAGAGGAACGTGCGATCGAGAACGATAAAATAGAGAAAGCAGAGTTCATGCACCAAGCCTCAGGGTCCCTCACCGCTCGGCCAGGGTATCCGCACGACACCGATCTGGTACTCCCCCACCCCCGCGTGCCCCACATATTTTGGTCTGTCGGTCGCTGGACGTCTGGCAGAGTCAGACGTCGGCGACGGTGGAGACGGCATGGCGATCATGACGGCGACTTGGATCGCCTCTGGCGAAGGTCGTGGGACGGGCGGTGGTCTCGGCGAGTGATCACACCGCGGACGTCGAGGGAACACATACGACCGCAACGTTGCGGCCACACTGCGCACCGAGCCG
>JBBPRK010001748.1:0-10745 GCA_038093075.1 Boletus patriciae | reverse complement strand
AGAAGATGTTTACAAGGTGTCCGAAGGTAGGCCGGACCGCGGGAAAGTGGACCGGTCGAGTACCGGTCGGTCGGGAGTGCAGGAGGTGGTCGACAAGCCCTGTAGTGGACTCAGACGTGCGGTAAGACAAAGGGAATTGTACCTGAGGCTCGTGGAATTGAATAGGTGCGGAAAGATGCATTCAAAATGCCAAGTACAAAGTCTTTATAGTCCGGGAATTGCCCAGGACTGTGTAGTTACTGTAAATAAGGTTCGGAACACTAAGTAATAGGTACCTGAATGTCAATAAACACAAAACAATCGAAAGGGATGATGCTAAAAGCAGAATACAGTTAGACCGGCTGGTCTACTGCGGGAATTGGGTTCCCGGGACTCCAGAAACTGGTAATATGGACTGGACCCGACCGGTCGAGCGTGGGAAACATAGCTAGAAAGCCTCGGAAGGTCGAGATCCCAACCTAGAGCTGAGCAGAGCTCTACACCATGCATACCAGAATGGGTGTTGTTCATCTCTTGAGGACAACATAACTACATCTCCCCTTCTGGTTCATATTGTGTTGTAGTCTCAGTGTATGTCATATGTCATATAGTTGATTTGCAGAAGTTTCGACTCCACCACAGAATTGAGGTTGGTGAATTCAATCTTGCTGTGCTCCTCAGGGGTGAAAATCCGCTTGTCTCTATCGTAGTCTAGGCCAAGTAACCTTGAGAGCAGATGATCCTTGAGGTTTCACATGAAGTCCAGCTGTTGTTCAAAGCATTCATTCGAGGATTGATATTCAAAGGTTATCTTTACCTTCACTGCAGGGTCTGTCTGATGCTCCTGAAGGACCTGCAGGAGGTTGAGCACGTTGTTCCTTCTGGGGGCATTGGCCATAGAATGGTGGATCTGCAGCAACTGATTCATCAGCTCCATTTCAAGCGGCGGATTGTCCAGGTCGAGTTGCCACCTGAGAAGGGCCCCTCGTCTCTCCTGCTTTGCAAATTGCTGCACAATATTCTTCTGGTTTGAGTTTTGATACATCCTTTTGATTACTTTGTGTGCTCGTTCACCCTTGAACCAGTTACTGGTCAATACTCCCTGATACCAATAATACACTCACCACTCACATGGTGTATGAATCTGTGGTCCCAAACCGACAAATCATTATCTTGTAGTCTCCCAGAGCATGGAATTTGGAAGTGTTGATATTGAACGAGAAACAACCCAAAGGTCTCGGTGTCAACTGGGACTCTAGGGAATTGAAGACTGAAGGAGACGCACCGAAAGCGCTAGCAGTTGGTTGTAGAGGTGATCTCTCTGGCTGAGGAGGGGAAAAACCAAGAAAACTAGACTGGAGTTCTCTGGTTGGCACTTGTGGCCTTTTATACTACTACATATGTATGTACATGTTTATACCAGATCTACCGACGAGTGTTCTAGAATATTCCAGTATCTAGTGGTATGAGGTAGTGGCATGCATCAAGCATAGCCATGAAATGGAAGGGGAATAAGACATAAGGCAACCGCATGGTGGTGGCAGAATGGAAGGGAAGAAAAGAAGTACATAGCCATGCACTGCACGGAGATGAATGAGGTGAGGAGTGCATGAGGCATGGGCGTGAAACGGAAAGAGAAGCATAGGAACAGTGTGGCTGTTATATGTTAATCTGATAAGAAAGAAAAAGAAAGAAGAGATGACTAAGTCCGTTAAGACGATATTAGGCATACTGAGCCATAACAGAACGTCCGGGGTAGGGCTTCAGAGGTTGGGGGCTTCTGTCATTGTCCAGATTGCACATCAGCCATCTCCCTCTTGCGTTGTTTAGCTGATTCTTGGGGTAGTTCCTTCATATAAAAGGCTTGACAAGTAACTCACTCAAATTTGTGTATTTGTGCACCAAGCTGTCGTAGAGCTTGGTGCAGCAGTGCGAGTGTGTCATCTGTGTGAAGTCTAAGTTTAGTGAGGGCTTGCCATTCAGCCAGACAGAAAAGGAGAGTCTGAACAAGCTCATCGTGCTTGGGTGGTAGCAGGCCATCAAAAACTGGCATGGCACACTGTTTGGGTGTGGGGTTACTAATAGATGAAGGTAGAGTGTGCCATACCTGAAGGATGTCTTCAAAAAACCATGCTGGGCGATGGCTAAAGTCTGCAATATTGTCTGGGAATGGGCGAATACTTTGCAGACCGAAAGATGGAACAGCTTTAAACCTACCAAGATGCAATGCATTAGTGTGTTCATATAGATGCGACAGTATATACCTGTCATTCACCACATGTATATGAAAGGGATCAACTGCATATAGGAGCACTGACTTCAAAATGCCTAAATCAAACTTGTGCAGTATATCCACCACAAGTGAAGGAAAGATATTGAAGTCCATGGGCAATAGACACTCCATAAATGTATTCTAATAATACTTTTGAGTGTCATAGAGTGACAGGTTTGAAACACAGACCATTGTTGGCACAAGTGATCTTTCCCTTAGAATGCACTCCACTGCAATGCTCTTCACAGTCTTACCAAGGTTATATATGGCTTGCCGAGCATCAAGGACCTTCTGGAGGAAATGTGTACGCACACATGAGAATCTGGCAGACAGGTCACTTAGAAACCCAAGGTGGTGGAACATTGAACTTGGCAATAAACATTGTGGATAGGGGCATATGCCTTTATCTTGGATAGTTGTGACAAGAATTCTGGAATTTGATTATTAGCATGATCAATGTGAATTGAATGGCATACAACTTCTCGGGATAATCGGCAGAATAAGTGAATATTCTAGGATATACACGCTGGGTGACACCATCGAAACACTGGACCACAGTACCATTTTTATAGGCCTTCATCCAGTAGGATCCTCCAGATTGCATGCACAAGTTTGTGCTTGCAGTGAGTCAGTAGGTCCTTATTGTTCTTTTTGCCTGATAGCGTGGATATAAAGTGGTGGAGTGACTGAGGAAGCTACAGTTCCTGTGTGTCAGCTAGATATTAATCAGTAGTTTAATAGAAACCTACCGGCAGTGTAGAACAACAAACCTGACTGTGGTGAGACAGCCAAGAGATGTGTGGGGGTCTGAGGTGCAATAGGCTCATCCCCAAAGAGGGTCCTATACAGGTCAGTGATGGCTCGGGCAAAAGGAGTGAGGAGGAGGTGTTTACAAGGGGGCCGAAGGTAGGCCGGACCACGGGAAAGTGGACCGGTCAAGTACTGGTCGGTCGGGAGTGCAGGAGGTGGTCGACAAGCCCTATAGTGGACTTGGACGTGCGGTAAGACGAAGGGGAAAGTACCCGAGGCTCGTGGAATCAAATAGGTGTGGAAAGATGCCTTCAAAATGCGAAGTACAAAGTCTTTATAGTCCGGGAATTGCCCAGGACTATGTAGTTACTCTAAATAAGGATCGGAACACTAAATAATAGGAATCCGAATGTCAATAAACACAAGACGGTCGAAAGGGATGATGCTAAAAGCAGAATAAAGTTAGACCGGCCAGTATACTGTGGAAACTGGGTTCCCAGGACTCCAGAAACCGGTAATATGGACCGGTCCTGACTGGTCGAGCATGTGAAACATAGCTAGAAAGCCTCGGAAAGTTGAGATCCCAACCTAGAGCCGAGCAGAGCTCTACAGCAGGATAAATGCAATAGGTTGGCAAACTCCTCTGTGTGGGGTCTGTCGACAATACTTTGACAAGTTACCAAAGTAAAGATAAATTGGCCATGCAGAGACATTGCCAATCTGTGCCAGCCACGTAGAATCTGACCAGAACATGAGTTTGGCCACTACCCTCTCTAGCTTACACCTGTCCATTCTTTTTTGTCTGATGATCTTATGGTGAGCTTCATTCCATGTGTCTGACATGTAAAGCTCATTGTACACCTGCTGTACTTGACCATTGAGAGGAGACCTCCAGACCTTAAGGCTTATGTATCAGATTGCATGAAGTTTTCAGAGCAAGCATGTGCTCCTACCTTTTTGAAAGGAGTTAGATGAAACCACTTTGTCAAGGCTTCGGCAAACATGTTGCGGATGATATCCAGGATTGACCGGTGGTGGAACCCCTCTATGGAAAAGCACTGGCTGTTTCCTGCTTGATTGGGCTCCTTCATTGGGACAGGAATGTCCACAGTGATCTGATGCCATTGGTCTGTGCCAAAGAGGTCGCCTGTGGCCGAAGCTTGCTGTTCCATGCGCATGCTCTCAGTGCAAGCATTAAAGCCTGCTAGTTCTTCGAGGCTGAAGTTTGGTGCCTGGAGAACATCCCACACCAGTTTATTCACTTCCGATGCTGACTTGTCATGACTTCCAGTGAAAGCCCAACTCATGAGGCACCAAATCGACATATTCCTCCAAGGCCATGGAGGTGGCAGCCCATGGACTGGGTCATCCAGTTGAGAGGAAGGGAGGAGTACAGATGTAGATAAATCATTTGAGGTCATGAACGAATCTGGGTTGTGAGATGGGCAGTGATGGTATTCACAAGCTATGCCAAACCTGTTGAATTGTGTGCGGAAAGAATCGTATATGACCAACAAAACACATTTGGTTGTAGAGGTTGCGGCTGCTGGCAGGTCCGGGGCGATAGAAGGTTCAGGTAGAATGTTGTGATACCTCGCAGGCAGTTTGCGGGATCATGGCCTGAGGGGGTGCTGAGGTGAGGTGATGAGGCTGTGGGGTCACCTCTGGCAGGATTGGCTGGTTCTTCATGTGAGCCAGATTGGAGGGGGATTGGACTGTGTGGCTCTTTGTGTGATTTGGAGGGGAGGCGGGAGGGCTGACTGGATGGCTCTGCATCAGATTTGGGGGCAAGGTGGGTGCATAGTGGGCGAGATGCTGGGTCATGCGATTCAGGGGGATGGTAGGAGGATAGACTGGATATGCTAGACATTCTAGCCTTTTTTGCGGGTGGCTCTGTAACTTGTAGTCTTTCTTACAAGCAAGCCCGCTGAGCTTGATGGGAAGGGCATGCCTGTCGATGCTGCATGAGTGCCCTGGGGGTGTCAAAGGTCCACTCACAATCGCCCCTGCACTTGAACATGGTTACGGGGGTTGGTATAATGGGATGTGATGTAGGGAGAAGGGGGGGGGGGCAGGTTGGCTTAAATGCTGGACAAATGGCACACGTGCATTGGGACTGAGTCGTGAGCATGTGGCTAAAAGTGTGGGATGCACATACCTAGCGTGTGGGCTGCACGTATCAAGCAAGTGATCGTGCCTTTGCCTCACCTTCTCCCCACTAGTGACCTAACCTGCATGTAATTAATCTAGTTAGTTCATCAACTAAACAGTCATTGAAAGAGGTATTCCTGGTCCTTATGAAAAATTGTCCAAAGATTCTGATTAATTGTGTATATAAACAAATCCTGATTATTGAGTCTGAGTGGAAATGGAAGCATGAAAGTCGGTACAGAGGCAATACTACACGAGGCGGAACATATGGTGAATGAAGGAATTGCATGAAATGAGTTCATTGATAGAAGTCATATGGAAAAGCATGCGGGACAATGGGAGGCCTACCAAATTGATCAAAGAAGCACTGCATGTAGAACAACATGGTGCTCAGGGTCTTGTGTACTTTGGTTACATCCCTATCACCTGTAGTCACAAACTTGTAGAGGCCGGGATGTGCACCAGGCCAAGCTGAGAGGACAATACAAAAGCTATTAAAAACAGGCCAGTCGTGGGGGACAGCATCCATAAAACCCAGGTCCCTTTCTCCCAGGGCAACGAACCCTCCCACTTCATCTCTCCATGTGGTCCTGGCCACATGCAGTCAAGCAGGCTGTAGTGCTTTCACCCAGAGATCCAGCACCATCATGCGGTCTATGGCATGGAGCTCGTGATGGAACCCCAGTTTGAACAACTCCAAAAGAATTGCGTGAACCAGGCGGACTGGTGGGTTGGTGAGGGAAGCTATCAAGACAGTTTGGTCATGCCACTCCACTGACTCCTTAGGGGCCAAGTAAGAGCCCTGTGTCTTGTAAACGCCTTTTGCAAACACCTGGGAGAGCCTGCTCTGATGAGCCTTCACCTTGGTCTTGCCTTTGCCATTTGAAGGTCCAGCTTCATCCTCATCCAGCGAATCCGGTTGTGATCAAATGAGAAAGTCACACCACTGTTGTGTGGAGGGGTGTTGAGATGCGGTACCCCCCTTGAGCCGTTTGATCCAGAACTTTCGAACACCTAACCAGTTCGCCATGAATAATTGATGCCGCTCTGGCGAGCCACCCGAGATCACCAGGCTGGGCTCAGGGACACGATATCCTGAGTCCTCTACATGGGTCTTGACCCTCAAGGGATCCTTGTCCACTCATTTCATGGCCTGCTCCCATAAAAGGAGTGCCAGTGGCATCTCAGGGACACTCAAGTCAGTCCACTTGTTGCGGCCACCTTCTTCAACAGCAGGAGGTGGTTAGTTTCAGATATTTGTGATGGGGATAATAAATACTTACTTGGATTTGGCTGTCCCCAAGTGCTCGACTGTAGCACAACGTCCTTCCTGGTCTTTTTCTTCATTTGAGTGACAGTTGGGGCTTTGGCTGCTTGAGATGAGCCTGAGGCCACTTGAGACGAGCTTGAGATGCTTGTTGTGGTAGCCAGAAATGGAGTACACTCGTAGAACCGGTGGGTTTTTAGATGGCGGTCCTTGCCACCTGGGCCAGCAAACAACAGAGTGAATGGTTGGACTGTCTTATGTAGCATAGAGAACTGCGCATGGATGATGTGGTCAGGGAATGTATACATGACGGGTTTCTCAATAATTGTGGTGGTGGTGACCAAAAAGTCAGAACAAATGTACCATACCGGTACACCAGCACAAAATAGTTTGTTGCATATCCTATTGTCCCTGGTGAAGCAACCCATCCAGGTGGCGCGAGTTGGGTGGGGAACAAGGTCAGGTGAAGTGATATGAGGTACAACTACCTCGCAGAAGTCATGGTAGGCAATGATGTCTAGGAACAGTCATTGAAGCTGGGTGACCAGTGCTACAATGTTGTGCCATGGAAGGGGTTCTTGCATTAACTGGTAGATGAAGTGGTAAAGGGTGAGAATTAGCTGGGCCACCATGTCCTTCTTGCCAACCCGGGTCTTCTTCCAAGTATTGTAACACCCCTGGGCGATGTTCAGCAAGCCGACTAACCCCTGAATCTGCTCCAGCTTGAGTTCCCCGGGTAGATTGTCACAGTCTGCTGCAGATACGGTATCAAAGTCTTCAAGGGTGGGTGTGTACCAAGCCCAACTGAAGTGATTGGAAGCTTTGTGACTGTCATATCCATGCCCGATCCTCCGATTCGGTCCGCACCCGTTCCCGACCCAACCCCGATCCATACCGAGTACCTCCATCGGACTTCGCCTCGGACCTATACCGTTCTCCGTATCGGACCTCCGTTCTCACTGCCTCCTTCCGTTCCTATGCTTTATCCCCTTTTAGTTAGTTCACTCTCCATTGTATACCTACGACCCTTCATCGTTACTACGTTATCCCACATGTCTCCCTTTGTCACCATTCCTCCTCCATATGCCTTCTCCATTCTCCGTCCTTTACCCACATGCACTTCGTACCTTCCCACATGCTTCTCCATACTTACATCCGACCCCCGATCCGAACGTCATAGTATATAAGCCCTCTGTACTCCGCCTTTGTACTTCAGTTCATATATCAACTAAGTCTCCCATCCTCTCACTCGAAGTCCTCCTTCGTGCCTCCACTCTCCTCCATACCTCTGCACCTCCGTCCCTCTGAAATCAAGGACAATGACCTTGGCAAGGGCGTGACACATAAGTCTACGCCAAGTCCTTACTAAGTCCCCACCTTCGTATCTCCGTTGGGCCTCCGGTCCACCTCTGTAACTAACCTCTATCTCCCTTCCCCTTCCTCCGTCAGACTTGAGCCTGGAGGACCTGGACTTGACAGTATATGTATACGAACTCACACTTGTCGAGTTCTAATCTTCAACCATGCCTACTCAAACCACAAGAACCTCTCGTCGCGCTCGTGTACTACAGACTGCCTATGGCAGCTCTTGAAGTATCCCTGGCGAGTTCATCAGCTTGACCCAACGAGCCATGCCATCAATCTCACAAGCATGGTCGCGTGCTCCGTTGTCACCTTTAACTCTGTTACCACAAGAGCAGTCTCCAGACGGACCTTGTTTCCGAGTGATCCCCGATGACGATGACCTCTATGGCAATGAACACCCTGACACTCCGGTGCCTGGGGGCAGTGGTGGTGATGATGGCAATGGCGATGATCCCGATGATTCTCCCAACGACTCCTCCGACACTACAACCTCCGATACCGAACAAAACTTTGGGGGCAACAATCCCGAAGATGACCTTAACAATGTTCCTCTTGCATTCAAACCCTTTGCACAACTCACTGACGCAATTAGGAACCTAACCAGAGAAGCACTCCGACGGAAACGGAACACCGACGGTCCAAAGACCAAGGTGTGGGAATCAGACCCATTTGACGGGTCCGATCCCAAGAAACTCTGTCCTTTTGTTGTTCAATGCGAAATCAACTTCCAAGCAAACCCAAAGTCCTTCCAAAAGGACAGGGCTAAGGTAACATTCGCCCAATCCTACCTAAAGGGTGTCGCGCTCGAGTACTTTGAGCCCAACCTGCTCGGAGATTTAGCTCCGGCTCTCCGACCCCTATGGATGGACCATTGGGATTACTTCCTTTATGAACTCCAAACTAACTTCGGTCCGCACAACCCCGTGGCTGACGCGGAAGCTCAACTCGAGTGACTGCAGATGTGCGACGGTCAAAGAATCACTAAATACATTGTAGAATGGAACCGCTTGGCAAGCCAAGTCCAAGACTGGGGTCACGGAGCTCTTCGCAGGAGCTTCTACAACAGACTTCCAGACCGGATCAAAGACAAGATCTCTCGTCAAGGCAAGCCCGATAATATCGCAGATCTCTGCACTCTATCCCAGAAGATCGACCACAGGTACTGGGAGTGCAAGGATGAAATTTCGCACACTTCTAAGGCCTCCGGTTCGAACTCCAGGAACCAGAATACCTCTTCCAAATCATCCGGTTCCAACGCTAACAACTCCTCGTCCTCATCTAGCAAACCTAAGGACGAAAAGTCCAAGGGTTCCTCTTCCTCCGCATCGACCTCCAGTTCCTCCGGCAATGGAGGCAACAACAACAGCAACAACAATAATAAGAAGGGTAACTCCTCTTCTACCCCCGATTCCATTTCGTCCAAGCTGGGCAAAGATGGCAAACTCCTTCCGGAGGAACGCCAGTGACGCCTCAAGCAAGGACTGTGTTTGTTCTGCGGACTTGCAGGCCACTCCGCGAAGGATTGTCCGAAGTCCACCTTGAGAGCCACGAAAGGTTGGGCTCCGCTTCTTTGGAAGCAAAAAAATAGACTGCGACTCCCGTGACGCACAGCCTGGGAGTTGTGTTGAGCCCGACTGTGCTCTGACGGAGCTGTGTCTCAATGCGTCCGCTCTCTCTGATCTTTTTTCCCTTCGTCCCTCTGTTTCTCTTCCGTCTCTTAATATCTCCGATATCCCTTGTCTTCTCGATTCCGGTTCTACTCATTGTTTCATAGACTCTACCTTTATCGAAAAACATAAAATAGCTACTTACTCTGTTCCTCCGATTCTGCTCCGCCTCTTTGACGGCTCCTCTTCCTCTTCCATCTCTTCCACCATAGACCTCCGCCTTGCCTTCGCTTCGGGTGAAACCACCTCCGAAACGTTTTATGTTACCTCGTTGGATTCCTCATGCATGATCGTTTTAGGACACTGCTGGCTTGCCCGCTACAATCCGTTGATTGACTGGGCTACGAGCAGCATTACTTTCTGACCTTCTGCAGCGGGAATGCCAACCCCGACATCACCATCTGAGTCTCCGGAGTTGAACTCCGTCCCCCTTCCTCCGTCTTCCAACCCCCTTCTTCAGGCTTGTCCTGGCCTAGCCAGCCACCCTCCGGAGACACCACCCTTGGATTCACCCAAAGCACCAGGACTCCCATGCCCGCCAATCTCCTTTGTCAACGCTGCGGCTTTTCAGTGTGCATGCAAACTAGAGGGCTCCGTCCCATTCTCCCTTTCCCTCAGCTCCATGTCCACCCGGGCTGCTGCCATCTCCGATGGTACCCCCGATGACCCAGTCGACCTGACCGGAGTTCCACTGGAGTACCACAACTACACGGACGTCTTCAGCAAGAAGAAGGCCAACACCCTAGCACCTCATCGGCCCTTCGACCTGAAGATTGAGTTGGAGGAAGGAACAGAACCCCCCATAGGCAGGCTATACTCCCTCTCTCCATCGGAACAGGGGTCCCTTCGGGACTTCCTGGATGAACACCTGACGAACGGCTTCATCCGCCAATCGTCCTCCCCCCATGCCGCACCTGTCCTCTTTGTCCGAAAGAAAGACGGCTCTCTCTGCCTTTGTGTCGATTTCCGAGGCTTAAACAAGATCACGAAAAAGGACCGATACCCACTTCCCCGCACCTCTGACCTGCTCGAAGCCCCAAGCGGAGCTAAGATTTACACCAAGCTCAATCTCCGGCATGCGTATCATCTGGTCCGCATCGCCGATGGAGACAAATGGAAGACCTCCTTCCACACCTGCTACGGCTCCTTCAAGTGGTTAGTTATGCCTTTCGGTCGCACCAACGCCCCCGCCACGTTCCAGCGCTTTGTCAACAGCATCTTCGCTGACATGCTGGACATGTGCATCGTGGTCTACCTCGACGACATCCTCATTTACTCCTCCGACCTCGCCTCC
>JBBPRK010001747.1:0-10746 GCA_038093075.1 Boletus patriciae | reverse complement strand
ACTCCAAGAAATATGGATACTTGAGCGACTTCATCACAACGATCAATGGGGTGGCGATAATGGTGATCTATAAGCATCCGCATTAGTAGTCACGTAGCAACAAACGCGACATGTACATACCACAGTTCAACTTGACGGCTTGTTTGGGTCTATCACTTGTTTGGGCTTCTCGTGCCAGAATGGTTGAGAGAAGTATCTCCACGGCAGTGGTTAAGGTCTGCTTGCGGTCATGCACAGAGGGGTCACGCCGGTTGACATTATCCAGTGCCTCCTTGAGATCGAGAGCATCTTTTCAAGTGTTCTGAAGCGATGGAGTAGGTGACGATGTCGCAAGTAACATGGACATGATATCTATGCGAGCTTCGATGGTGTTCAAGCACTTGTGAGCAGCAGCTGTGCGCCGGTCGTGCTTTCCATTGGATACATTGCATGTTCTGTCTCGGGCGGTGGGACAGTAGGGAGCAGTCGATGTGGGTGA
Source organism: Boletus patriciae (assembly GCA_038093075.1). Lineage (NCBI taxonomy): Eukaryota > Fungi > Basidiomycota > Agaricomycetes > Boletales > Boletaceae > Boletus > Boletus patriciae. The sequence continues at coordinate 10,268 of JBBPRK010001747.1, read as the reverse complement.
ACTGGATGTGGATGTCCGCAATGTGCTGGGGCTCTCAAATGGCACGGGGGAGCGATGTGATACCTCCGGCGTCTGTGATTGTTGGGAGGCGTGGCGGAGGGTGAGACAAGCTAAGCTCGTTGTAACATCACAAATAGAGGGAACAGATATCCTAGATGAACAGTGTTCATTGGCGCGCCGCTGAAATTCCTCCCTGGATGACCACAATTTGCTGGACTGGGAAGAATCTGGGCCATCGTCCGTGAGCATGAGACCAAAAACGCGAGCACTAATGGAATCGACGGCAGCATCCAAATCACCACCCGAGGGCGTATGACTGAAAGGAGGTGCACTGTTGGAATCAACATTGTTCACGCCTGTAGATGGCTGTAACATCGCTTCGGTTAACGTTCTGACCGACTGCAGGCGCTCGTCAGAAGAAGGGTCGAGGCCTGACTGAACGCACTGGAGATGAGCAGCCTTGCGGGAGACGGGTATAAGTATCCCGGATGGATTATGGGGGATGCCTTGCACGTCTACATCGCAGCAATGAGAACACTGACAACGAAAGGTGGTATTTCTGGAAGGCATTCCTAATGCATCCCGTCAATGAGATGAACGCAAATCTTTTGAAAGAGTACCATACTTTGCACAGCTGATGTGGAGCTAGAGAGCCACCTGCAAGGGCACCTGGAGCGATTGAAGATCTCGAAAGTGTACACACCCGCGAGGTTTCACACAGTGACCAGGTTGGGGGAGGGGGGTACTTAAATGCTAGAGAAGACAAGGTCGCCTAAGCACCAATTTTGATTACAAGGGCTCTGTTGTACCCAGGATAAGGACATGAACCAACCAATGGAGGAAAGGGGGCTGGCTTTGGTAAACTGCAGACATTAATTAAGGAGAAGATACTCCCCGGTGTTCAACACCGGCGCGATAAGCAACCACCAAAAGACTACCCCACGACGATGTTTGGGACACTATCCGTGGTACATATATCATGGGTAACGAGGGGAAACCGTCCCGCAGTAGACCGCGGACAGCAGGGAGAAAGTAAACTGCAGAAAGTGAGGAGAAGGACCCGGCAAAGCGACCACCAAAGATGACTCCACAGAAAGTCGGGGGGACACTACCGGGGGTATACCACGGGCAGTGTGAAGACAGTTCCACGTGGAAGTCAGGGAGACACAGACAGTGAGGAGGGGAGAGTGTACGCAGTAAACCGCGGACAATGAGGAGAAACTCGCCAGCGGTGAAAAATGTGATGATCGCCGCCGATAAAGAGACCACCAGGACGACGACCCAGGCAGTGGGGAGAGGAATCCCAGGTAAACAACTCCACGGGGAAGTTAGGGAGACACTATCCGAGGTATACCACGGGCAGTGAGGAGGGAAAGGGGATGACCAGGACGGGGGAAGACAGGGAGATGAGACACTACCCGTAGTACCACGGGCAGCGAGAGGAAAGGGACAACCAAGACAATTCCACGGAGAAACGAGGGAGACACTACCCGTGGTACACCACGGGCAGTGAGGAGGGGAAGTGAGGAGGAGAAGTGTCCGCACAGTGAAGGGAAAGACTCCCCAGTGTTCAACACCGGGGAGCGAGGTGAAGGGGAGAGTGGTTGTCGCTCAGCTAAGTGACGTTATTTGGTCGCGCGTCCGAATTGGCTTACCTAATGACGTGACGCCACCTGTCACCACGGACAAAGTTCAGCCGCTGCAGCTGCTCCCACTCATCAATTCCTCCCCGGTGTTGAACACTCAGGAGTGTCTTCAGTTGTCCACGGTTTACTGTGGACAGTCTGCCCTCCTCACTGCCAGTGGTGTGCTACGGGTAGTGAGGCACCGTCTTCCATATGCTTACCCGGAATCGAACACTGGGAATCGTTCTCGGTACACGAAGTGTTCAACAACAAAGTTGATTGTTTCGGTGTTTCAGCATCTCTGAGGTGATCTTTGTTGCCTTGAGCAACACAATAGTCTTCTTTGGCGAAATAATAACGACTGCACAATCAGTACTTCATATTCCCATGCTTCCCATGCAATTGTTTTGGCCAAAATGGAACTCGGCATCTTTTTCCCCAATTATGAAAGTGGCCACTTTTCAACCCCATCTAGTGCAACGCTTAACTGCCCCTCGCTCGTTTCTACACTCGCTGGTCGTCTGCAAACATGCCATCTCCTCAAGCTTCATCGAAACCTGTTTCAGCCTTTGTCGAACCTGGCCCACCTCCCCCACCCATTCCCGTACTCTCTTCACATGTTGATTTACCATCGAATGCAACCATTGTACTCTGTTCCCGTCAAGATTTGCTTTTTTTCCTCACTTCATCACCATCACACCCTGGGCCTGCACACCGGCCTACACCAGCAGTCGTTAGGGCCACCCCGCATGCACCCCAGCTAGGGCCACCACCCCTCACCCCGCAGTTCGTGGAGCTTCCCGACCCCCTTCGACAGTGGGCGAGGGCAAGGACAACTCTATGTCGGATGCAGGCTCGTCCGAATCATCCTTGACGTCTCTGGAGTCTCTGGGCAACAAAATACCAAAGCCTGATGGAGAACCCGGAAGGCCTGGGAGGGGTGGCTATAACTTGGAGGCCCAGTTGGCCTGGGACAGCACAACATTTTCGAAGCTCAAGGTGCAGTACACTGGTGCCCCTCATGCTGCATACTAGAAAATTGTTCACCGCTCGATCAAACAACATCTTGACACTACCAAATGTAAATCTCTCCAAAGAAATGAAATGATACGATTGGTGACACAAGAGGTAAAGTGGCTTTGGCTCGTCAATACATCAGTCAATGATCGGGCAACAGGCAACCGGGGCATTTCCGGATCTCAATGATTACTTTTCATATTGGCCTGTCCATGATCTCATTCAAATGCGCTTGAAGTATACATACATCGGGGAGAGCTCGGTTGTCCCAACAAATGGGGGCGGGGAATATGAAGGAAAAGAAAAAAACTTGATTGTATATGGACTTACAACGACTCAGCATCAATTGGCGCATGTCGTGTATGACGCACCAAGTGCGACTGTGAATTGTACACAGATTTCTGTGCGAAATACATTTGTCTGCAAGATATACACCGTGATGAGTGAAGTACGATGAAACAACTCCACGGTGACGTCGAGGAGGGAAGGACCGACCGCGAGAAGTAGGACCGCAGGAAGTACTTAGGTGGCGACGGTGCTGAAAAGATGTTACATTAGAGTGGACGGGTGACCAAACGAGTCGGTTTGCAGTGAAGAGAAGAAACTTGCCAGTGGCCATCGGGACGACCGCCGCCGATAAAGAAACTAAGAGGACAACCCAGGCAGAAAGTAAACCACGGCCAATGAGGAGATACTCCCCGGCGTTCAGAACCGGTGAGTGGGGGGGAGAGACATCACTGATAAGGGGTTCGCTTTGGACTCCACTGCGGCAGTTGAGAGACACTACCCGTGGTAACCCAGGCCAGTAAGGAGAGTATGATTCTGGGGAAGCCTAGGAGACACCACGGGTAGGAAGGAGGAGAAACTGTCCAGAAGTGAAGACACTCAGCAGTGCCTAACGTGGGTGGGGAAGAGCGATGATGATGATCATCGGTCAAAGGACAACCAAAACGACTTCACAGGGAAGCCAGGGAGACACTACCTGTAGTACACCATGAGTAGCGAGGAGGGGAAAGCACCTGCAGTAAACCGTGGACAATTTGGAGATTCAGAAGTGGCGGCGAAGGGGGATGGATATGGTTGCAGATAGAGACAACCAGGGAGACTGGCAACGCAGGTGAGAATGGAAAGTGTGCGCAGTAAACCGCGGACAGTTAAGAGGAGACGCTCCCGAGTGTTCGACACCGGGGCGCTAGTGATGATCGGGAACATCCGGGGGACACTACCCAACTCCAAGGGGAAGTGTCCGCAGTAAACCGCAGACAATGAGGAGAAAGACTCCCTGGTGTTGAACACCGGGGAGCTAGTGATTGAACTGGAAGCGTGATTCAAGTAGTACTGGTGGTTACTGGATCACACATCCATTGGCTTACCTAATGACGTGACCGTGCCACCAAAGTCCAGTTTCTTTGACACCGATCATCGATCATTGATCATCCTCCCTGGTGTTGAACACTGGGGAGTCTTCCCGTCGCTGTCCACAGTTTACTGCGGACACTTCCCCTCCTCACTTCCCCTCCTCACTGCCCGTGGTGTACCACGGGTAGTATCTCCCCCGTTTCTCCGTGGAATCGTCTTGGTTGTTCCTTCACCACGGCCCTAGTGTCTCCCAACTTCCCCGTGGAGTCGTCTTGGTCATCCCCTCTCCCCCCCTCACTGCCAGTGGTGTACCACGGGTAGTGTCCCCCGGGCGTTCCCGATCACCACTAAGTCCTCCTTGCGCCTTAACTGTCCGCAGTTTACGGCGCACATTCCTCACTAGCCACCCGTGGTGTACCATGGATAGTGTCTCCTGACTTCCCTGTGTAGTCGTCTTGGTCATCCCCTCTTCCTTCCTCACTGCCCATGGTGTACCACGAGTAGTGTCTCCCAGACGTTCGTGGAGTTGTTCATTCGTTGTCACCCAACTGGTGCAGTTACTCCCGATCATCACCAGGTTTTCCTTATACCCCACTGTCGAACACTCGGGAGAGTCTTCTCCTAGCTGTCCGCGGTTTACTGCGCACACTCCTCACTACCCGAATCATACTCTCCTTACTGGCCCGGGTAACGGGTAGTGTTTCTCAGCTGCTGCAGTGGAGTTATCTTTCGTCGGACAAGGTATATACATCTTTTCATTTGCGTGCGTAATGCCAACCTAGGATGTTGTACCATATAAAGTTTTCCGCGGGTATCAGGTCTTGAAACTTCTGGGGTTGCCTCTCGAGCCAGTCTTCGTCATAGAAAACCTTGGGCAACTTGGCAACCGGGCGACGAGCACTCGACGCATTACCCCTTCCCCGTATCCTTTTGACCGGCTTTGACCCTCTGGGCGTGTATATATCCCCGTCTACGAATCGCTGGGTGTCGATTATCTCCAGCTCCCTCTCCATGTCTCTTCTCCACGGCATGACATTGGTTCGATATACGGTGTGGATGTCATCGTCCGCCGCGCTTTCGTCAGAACTCATCCCGTCCAATCCTAATCGTTTCAAGACATCGGTCAACCACACCCAGATCTTCGTGTCTTCGGCATTGGTTAACTCCTTCGCTTCTGCGAGTGACTCGGCGATCGTGAGGCGGCGGTTGTATTTCTACCCCCAAGATATCAGCCATTGTGATTGATAAAACAGATGCCTTACATGCACTCTCCGTTCCCGTACCCTGATCCTCTTCAACCTCCTTTCAGTGTCCTTGATTCTACGCTCTTCAACCTCGTCGGGATCCTCGATTCTGCCTGCGTCTGTCATTTGTGGTTGGGCCTTGGCCCACACTGCCTTGATACGAGTGAATTTCTCGCCGATAGCATTCTCCCAGTATGCCCTGGACTTTGGCGGGAATTGTGGTGATTGTTCCTGGAAGTTCGCCAAAAGTTTTACCGTCAAAATCCCTATGACAGCGTCGTTCCAGGCAGAGGTTTTCGTGTTCCTCATATCCCATCGAGGGTGGTCATCACCTGGTCCCGCCCCTCCCCCTTCGAACGCTTTGACCTGGTTCACTGTCGCTGACGAGTAACCCCCGAAATCCTCGTCGCATTCAGTGTCATACACACTCTTAAATAAATTCCGCACATATTCCTGGGAGGTGATAAGTGCGTGGTCGATGAATATATCGAAATATCCCACAAGATGCTTCGAACGGTTTGCATCGTTTTTCTCGCCCTCCAGGGTTTGATCTTCTTTCCTTCTGGGCGCTTTCTGTCTCCTTGGCGTCGGTGGGGATGCTCCTTGCACGAAACCGCGCTCATCGAGCAGGCGATTCATCATGGCTTCCATATTTCTCATGAATTCTGCTGTGCTACTTCCCTGGCGTTCTCTATTCTTTGATGGTCCCGGTTCTTCGGCGTCGGCGATTGACTCGGTATCAGCATCACCAGCGACGTCATCATCCTGTCGAGTGGTTTACTCCGTCCATTTCAATTCGAACGGTAGAATTACCATCAATTCGGCGATCAATGTCACTCTGTTCGACACTCTGGCTCTCCTGTTCAATGACTTCTTCTTAGGCGGTGCTGGTGTGGTTTCGGCAGATGATTGTTGCTTTTCCTTCCGTGGGATCTCATGCCCTTGCCGGATGTTTGGTGGTGTCGCTGGAGAGGCGGGTTGGCTTCTCTGGTATGGACACATCAGACTGTACATCTGGACACCTGTCGTTAACGCTTACCTGTATGTTCCGCAGGTCACGTTCGTACTGCTTTCTCATTGTGGCAATTTCGTTCTCTTTTTGCACCTGCCTCTGGAGTTCGAGAGCCCGTTGCCGCCGTGATGTCGATGGGTCACTCACTCTTATTCTTTCCTTCTCTTCCTCAATCTTCTGGCGCTCAATTTCCAGTTCTTTTCTCATTGCTATGATTGCTTCCTGCTGGCTCTACAAAGAATCAGCACTCCCCATTCTTCAGTCAAACTCAACGTACCCTTATTTCGCTCTGCGCCTTCGCGCTACTTCTCTCAGTCCACTCCGTGACATCACGCTGGAAGGTTTCAAACGCTTCCCCCTGTTCTGCATGGGCTTTCTGCAGACGACTATTCGTGGCCTATATGTAGTGTAAGTACAGATAAGTGCGCCGCTCTCGATGCTCTTACCGCAAGCTCTTGACTCCTTCTCATAGCCTCCGCAAGCGCGGCGTCTGAATTCCGGAGCTGCTCTCGCAGGTCGGATGAGTAATCCACTTCTTGAATGCGAACGCTGGACCGTATCCACTCCTGGCGCAGAGTTAACATGCGTAGCGGCCAAGTCAAAACCCTCACTGCTTCAGCGCCTGACTCGCCCTTCGGTGTCTCATATCCGGCCCCAGGCTCGCTGTCAGAATCGTCTTCTCGGGGATGATGGCGCGAGCTTTTCCCTCCGCTTCGCTGGCCAGCCGTCTGCTGAATTGGATCGTCGTCGATGACCATAGGCCCGGACCAAGGGTTTAGTGTCGGGTCCTCATGTTGACCTAGGCCGCCGTCGACGTCCATAGCCTGTGACCAGGGGGTTAGCGCCGGGCCCTCCCTGGAGTTCAACTCTGGGGAGACTTCGAACATCTCTGGAGTGAAACACAAGGTCGCTCGTCTTTCTATACCATCTACTGGACTTTTTCCGGACGTTACTTTTTGTGATCTTTTTTGTCGGCAATCATCTGTTGTCTTGTGATTCCAATGTGTCCAATAGTTGCGACTATTGTGCGACGAAATTTAATACTCGGATGGCAATTGTGACTTCGTCTCCAAGTAATCGCACGTTCAGACAACTTTCAAACCCCGCTGTCGCCCTCGATGGCGGCGGTCTTATTGTGCGGCGATATTTAATGATTGTACTTTTTGTTTCCATTGATGCTCGCCGTCGTACGACGACGCGCCCTAGACAACTTATTCTCCGGGACTAGCGCTTATTGTACTGGAGGTGCCACACATACTCCAAAATTTATAAAAGGTGCAGACGGACATGAGGCAGACATACAGCAGTTACACTACTTTTTCCACCCATGAGGCCCTTTTCCGTCCAAAGTTCCCCTGTACAGGTACAGTACCAGCTGGCTGGACGACTGAAGGGAGAACAAGGTGATGCTATAAATTGTCTTGCAATAAGCGAGCAAGGAAACTTGCTCGCAAGTGGAAGTAAGTAATTCGTCCGCAATGATGACAAGTTCGGGAGCCAACCAATCACCAGGTGATCAAGGTATGAAGGTATGGGACTTACACCGCCTTGAGGGGGTACCGTCAGTAGCACGACGGCACGCATTCTGTGACCCCGTCAGTGTAGCCATGTGGATAACCTGCAAGGATGACGCTCGCGAGACTTTGTGCTTCGGCACAGGTCTGGGGTACTTGGTTTTCTGGCGCCAGACTGGAACGGCCAAAATAGTAAGGAATGGCGGTGATGTTACATGAGGAGGCTGATGACACTGCCATAGATGTCGTTTGAGGAAGTGGTCGTGAAACGAGTGGGCACTGGGAGCGAGATCACTTGTATGACGAGTGGTCCTACTGATTCCGGGACGGGCGTGCGACTGGCAACTGGTACACGTGAACGCCAGGTCATGGTTTGGACATTCGATAACGACGTTCTTGTCCCATCCATGAGCATCCAATTGGCCACTACAGTGCCGAAGGGAATCGCTTTCGTCGATGGACAGAAAGACCTATATGTTTGGGGATTGTACGATGGACAAATGTGAGTAGGTAGCATTCGTTGTTAAGATGGTACTTACGACTATCATTAGGCTCACTGTTCGAAGTGACGGGAAGGTAGTCAAGACCACCAGCCTATCCACAGCCATGTAGGATACTGTTGTGGCTTGGCGCACCGATATTCTTTGACAATCCTTTTGCAGTGGAGGTGTCGCAATGCACGAGAAAAATCCGATATTCTTGATCGACAACGTCACGGACGGGTTTAGTCTACATAGTGTAGAATCTGGCCACCTCATCCGTTCATACCCGACCAAACCAAGCATTCCTAAGGCGAAGCAGGTTGCATTCGGAGAAAAGGGGGCGATCGTTGTCGGGGGGGGTGAACACGGTTCAGCTTACGTCTTTGATCGCAAGCAGGGAACCCGTCTGCAATGCCTACAACATGGGAAAGAGGGACTGGTGCAGACAATAGCAGTACGCACAGGATGCCTAACATCACGCATCTATATTCAACTGCATACAGGTATACGACGGGGATACACATACCTCCATTATTACCGCAACATCAAGCAACGTGGCTAATCCAACCGTCTCTATCTGGAAGCGCAACTATCACAGGCCAAAACGCGACCCAACCGCACCCAAAAAGAGTGACCCCGCGGAACAAGGACTGCTTCGAATGTTGAACATGGCCTTTACAGCGGCTTTGCGCTTATTGTTGATTTGCATTCTGACAGTGATCTTGATAGATATGGTAGGCATTGTACAGGTGGGCAAGTTCACGGCTGACGTATGACGAAAAACAGGGTTTGTCAATAAACCGATGGAAAAACGGGGATGGTGCTGTAGCGGACATCATTGGGGCACTTCGTCCAACCACATGGAGGGAGGACGATCAAGCTATACAAAGGCGGTCACATGATGCAACCCTGGCAGCAGCTAGGTGGCAAAGGGTAAAGGAAGGAGTGGCTAGGCACCATGCTGCACAACTAGCGTGGCAAAGGGCCGAGGAAGAGATCGCCAAGGACGATATCACAGAGCCGACTTCGTCCGTGATCTACAACAGTCCCCCAGCTATCACCAGGGCAGCCTCAAAATTGGACGAGGGGTGGGGTAAGGATGGTGATGGAAGCGTCGAGGACGAGATCGCCAAGGACGATATCACAGAGTCGACTTCGTCCGTGATCTACAACAGTCCCCCAGCTATCATCGAGATTGGATGAGGGGTAGGGTAAGGATGGTGATGGAAGCGACGGAAACGGACGGGTGATGGATGTGGAGGCAGCTGCCTCAACAATCTTTGCATAGCAATAGATTAAATAGTGTTGGTATCGGGGTCGGGTGCGCTTGAATTAAGACAACGAAGTGAGGAGGACAACGACCCCATGGTGTAAAGCACGGCAGAGATTGCTTGCAGTGAGCCGCGAGCAATTGGCAAGACTTAAAGGTATTGGGGAAGAGCGAGCGATGTCATGATGCATGCAAAGCTCGGTGGAGACTACCTGCAGTACGCCGCGGGCAGTAAGGAGACGAATTCAAGGTAAACCACGAAAAGTGAGAAGATACTCACAGTAAGAGAAGAGCGATGATATGATGATGTCGATGATAAACAAGACGACGGAGACACTACCCGTGGTACACCACGGGTAGTGAGAGGAGGGGAGAGGGGACGACCAAGACAACTCCATGGGAAAGCGAGGGAGACACTACCAGTGGTACACCACTGGCAGTGAGGAGGGAGAGGGGACGACCAAGACGACTCCACGGGGAAGTTGGGAGACACTAGGGCCGTGGTGAAGGGACAACCAAGACGACTCCACGGAGAAGCGAGGGAGACACTACCCGTGGTACACCACGGGCAGTGAGGAGGGGCAGTGAGGAGGGGAAGTGTCCGCAGTAAACCGCGGACAGTGAAGGGAAAGACTCCCCAGTGTTCAACACCGGGGAGGATGATCGATGATCGATGATCGGTGTGGGAGTGGACTTTGGTGGCACCGCGTCGCGTCATTAGGTAAGCCAATGGACGCGCGATGTC
>JBBPRK010001746.1:0-10749 GCA_038093075.1 Boletus patriciae | reverse complement strand
TCCTCAGTGGGACCATTGGCCGCCGTGTATGGCATGGACTGGATCGGTTTCCATCGTGTCGCTATGCGCGATCTTGCGCACCCAGCGGATCGTACATGCTCCTGCGAGAGTGCAACACCTCCTTCACGTCGTGCCACTTGGGAAAGTGAGGATGACGGGCTGCTCCTTTTTATTTTGGGAGGACCGCTCGTGACACTAATCTGTTCACGCAAGATTACTTGTTGTCTGGCTTGGCCGACGGTCACGGCATGTCATGGAGTGGTGAACCCGCTGTTATGCGGAGGCCACTGGCTGCTCATTTGTTGTTTGAATGCGACAACGGAGTCTCCGGTGCTGATTGTCGATTGTTGCGTCTCCGGGATCGGGTCGAAGGTCGGAAATCACAGATCGCGGGAGATTCAAGTCGAAGTCCACATTCACGCGCACTCCTGCGAAAATGGCGGAAACTGCCATCATTGGCGTCTCAAAGTATGCAGACGTTTCGAGGACGGGCGGACGACGAGATAGAATAGCGAGTAGCTACCCCCTAACACAGCACAGCCAAGCCTACCATTACATAACGACCTACCATTTCAAGGCAAAATGCCAAGTTCTCAAACACCTGCAAAAACGCTGCAGAACTCGAAAATCTCACTTCCACCCCAAAACCCACTACTTACGTAGCGGGAATAAGAACAAATTCAGTCTCCGACCATTCGGCGAGACCTGCGCCGGCCATTCTCGCCACTTCCAAACAATCACAAACAGGGCGGTCGGGCGACGCGACCATACTGAACAGGCTCTTAACATGGCATTACCCGGCCTTGCCCGAAATCCTGGATTCCTGTGATGCTGCCCCACATTGGTGTAGGCCTGCAGCACACCACGTTAATCAATCATCTAACCATTGTTCTTTCTAGTCCGCGCTCAAAAAAGCCTTGGTCTTGGTGGAACGCCAGACTACATCCCACTCTCTGGCTTCCTCAGTCCCGACGTCCCAGCTCGCACCTACCATTGCAGCAGCGATGGAAGGCTGTTCGCCTATACTCTTCCAAGCGTGTGTGTATTGCCTCGTGTTCCCTCGCCTAATCCTTCGATCCCGTTTTACGCCTCTTTCAATCTAGTATTCGGATCTTCCAGGCAGAGGGCGCAAAGCTTTTGCAAGAACTGAGCATCCCCAACATCACCGAGTTCCAGTTCTCCCCCCGCGGAACCTACATCTCCACCTGGGAACGTCCTGGTACGTACAAAAACACCATATATCAGCCTCGTGTTCATCACATCTTTCGATAATCAACATTTCCCACCGTCAGTCAAGCTCGAGGACGGCGCACGGCACAAGAACCTCCACATCTTCTCCGTCTCCACCGGCGAAGAACTGATTGCCTTCACTCAAAAGTCCCAGGATGGCCGGGACCCTCAGTACACCATCTCAGAATCCCATGCAGTTCGCCTCGTCCCACAAGAGGGCCAGGTCTTCCGTCCTGCTGAGTGGGGCAAATGCGTTGTTGACAAACTGCGAGTCGAAGGTGCTTCAATGGTATCACTCAGTCCTGGGTTGAATCCATCCATCGTGGTCTTTGTTGCGGAGAAAAAGGTTTCTGTCAACGCCGTTTATGGGTATGCATGTCTGATCCATCGACGACCAACAGGGTGCTCCTGCTAGGATTAAGATTTACGGTCTTCTCGCCCTTTCCGGTGTTCCAACGTGATCGGAGACCTTCTACAAGGCCGATCGCGCTCAGATCAAGTGGAACGACCTCGGAACCCAAGCCCTGGTGCTCACCCAGACCGAGGTCGACAACTCCAATATGAGTTACTATGGAGCGACGTCCATGTATCTTCTCAGTGCAGCAGGCAATTTTGATTGCCGCGCCACCCTTGACAAGGAGGGACCCATCCACGACGTTGCATGGAGTCCCAACAGCAAAGAGTTTGGAGTGGTGTACGGCTGTGAGTTGATATCCCTTCTCGTCCACATTCTTCGCTCAAGTCTTTTCTCGACAGACATGCCTGGCAAAACGATGACCTTTGACCAACGCGTCCGCACACTCCACGACTCTGGTTCAGCGCCACACAATACAATCTCGTTCAACCCCCAGAACCGCCTTCTCTTCCTCGCCGGATTCGGTAACCTCGATCGAAATATATGATAGACGTACACTCAATAAGATCTGTACCATCGATGCCCCGAACACGTCCTACTGTTCTTGGTCTCCCAATGGACGCTCCCTGTTGACTGCCACGCTGTCCCCTCGTCTATGTGTCGACAACGGGATTAAGATATGGCGCGCGAGCGGTCCGCTTGCTCACGTGCAAGCTGTCGAGGAGCTTTACCAAGTCAGCTGGCGCCCTACTCCTGTTGACCAAGCACCACCCTTTGGACAGACCATCCCGCCGGCACCCCAACCATCTCCGAGCGTCCCCGCCGCCGCACTCACGTCCAAGTTTGTGGCGGCCAAGCCTGCGGGCGCTTACCGCCCAGGCGCACGCGGACTCGCCACGCCGGCGATTTTCAAGCGCGAAGACGAGGGTGGGGCACCCCGGGTACCCACGGGAAGTGCAATACTGCCTCCGGGTTACAATAGGAGTTCAAACGTACCTGGAAGTATGCCGTCCAACGGTGTCTCTCAGAACGGGAATGGGCAAGCGGGATGAAGACACGTACCTGGTGCTGCGCCTCGGACACCCTCGCTTACGGGTGATCAAGGACAGGCACAAGGAGGACAACAAGGAGGACAGGGGCAGGACAAGAAACGGAAGAAGAAGGAGAAGAAGAAGGGTGAGAAGGGTGAGGGGTCGGGCACAGCGACGCCGATTGGGGGCGCGTCTGCAAGGTCGTCGTTGGATACCCAGACGAACGGGCTCAACGGGACGACGAACGGTGTCAATGGCGGGGCGGCGGCGGAACCTGCGACATCTGTGCCGCCTACACCCGGCGCGGAGCAGCTGGATCCTACCGCGAACAAGGTGCGGAATTTGAACAAGAAGATGAGCGTCGCTTGTTTCGCATCCCTCTTTATCAATGTTACTTGACATGACTGACACGATACCATGTCTCGCTTCTCCACAGCTCAAAGCGATCGAAGAGCTCAAGGAGAAGGCGAAACGGGGCGAACGTCTCGAAGCGACACAGCTCAAGAAGATGGAGGGCGAAGTGGTCATTCGAAAGGAGCTTTCCAGTCTCGGGGTCACGGGATGATCGATGATTGATGATGATCCCGGTCGCACGATTGTCGTGTGCTGCTCATGACGGTGGATTCTCCTCCCCACTTAGTACTCCTTTCTATCTCATGGTTGTCTATGCATATGGTGCCATTTCTTTCTCCTAAATCTATGTGTTGTTGGAAACAATGCATCATTTTCGTCGTCGGTGGCAAACATGTAAGATATGGATACAACATGGTCAAGCCAGAGGTGTACACGCTTCTAGAATGTCCGTCGGGCACTAATACACAGAAGCAGAATATATGCACAAGCAGATAACGACGGTGCGCCACGTACCATCTCCCCTTCCCTTCCCCCCTTTCCTCCCTGCTCATGCTTGAGCAACTACGGTTTGTTGGTGAAGCTTGAAATTCCAATCGTCAATGGTTTTCCAGCAACGAGCCACCACCAACTTGTCTACTCGTCGTCGGCGGAGGTCGACCTGACGAGCGAACGTTCGTGTGAGTTGAATCAACGAAAGGGCTCATCTTGAGCTCTGCCACGTTCCAATCCTTCGTTGCATTGGGCGGATCATCTGCCCACGTAAAGTATATTCCTTTGACTAATCACTCGCCAAGGAACCCCAAACGTCAGTCATCCGAAGATCCCTTTGCCCCAAAGAGACGGAACACACGAGACACCGGTGCGCCGTGATGAAGTAAGGTTCGCGGTTCGTTCCACTTGTACGGTCGAAACTCCTGTCGGAGTGTGTCAGTGCTGTCGATGATGAGATGCCACTGGACTGTGAGTCGGTCTCGGTACCATGGGAGGCCGCGGACGAGGAAAAGGCGGCGGCAGAGGCGACGGGTGGGTCACGCCGTCGATGTGGAGAAGATACTCAACATGCAGGGTGGTCGAGGGTTCGAAGCTGGATTGACGGGGTGAGTATCTGGTGCACAGGAAGGCTAGACGCATACGATCAAGTCTTGGTTCTTGCCTTTTCGTTTCACCTTGCTGCGGGGGCTCAACGGTCCAGAAGAATTGCGCGTACGGTGTCGTCTTGGCTTCCAGTGCAAACTGCCGGATCAGGTCAATCGATCGTAAACGTTTTAAGCGACTCGATTTTAATCCTAGAGGCAGAGTTGTTGCGTCCATTCAAGTTGATCGTGGATGTCAGTCACGGTCACGGACGTGCAGGGATCACTGACTCAGCCATACCCGTGCCATCTGTCGCGTCGTGGTCGCGTCGCAACTTGCAAAGTGCGCTTGTACCGGTCATCGTACTTCTCGCCGAGTTCGCGGTTAATTTTGTTGCCTCCAAACCGGCGAGACTCCACTTTCAGACAACGCATCAAATTCTGGCGGCCCGAGTATGAACAGATTCATCGTCCAGGTTAGAGCCCTCGTTTTCGTCCAAGTGACACCACCCATTGTCCATATCGCGAAATTTGACAACAGGACGATAAGGTTCTTTCGGTGCAGATTTTGCTGCGGTGCTCCCACACGACATCGCACCGCCATCGGAAATGAGGCTCCCACCGGTTGAGAAACCGGTGTTGGTACCAAGTCCATCAAAATTCGGCTCTGTTATCGGCTACTTCGCAAAGATGTATCGCTATTCGGTAAGGGGGAAAAGCACAAGGCGTATCGGGCGTGCGACGATCGTGTTGGAGCACTTCCATTCAACTCACGTCAGTTTTCCCCTTCCGTTCAATGTACGTATTCCCACGATGATGACGGCAGGATCGAAGTCACTCGAGTGCCCGTCTGAGCTTGAGTCGCTTTCCTCATCCGAGCAGTCTCAGTCTGCTGGGGATCTTCGCCTTCTTGGATCGCTTTCCAAGTTAATTCAACGCCAACCCTAGATAGTCATCCCGCGCAATTTGTTGCGCTGGCGCGATAATGTGTACAATAGAGGTGCGTTCCTTGCTCTTACCTGCGCGCATCGAGTCGTTAATAAGGTTCTCTCAATCGGGTTCTCAGAACGTGCGCGCGTAGTCTTACGGGTGCCCTTGAAGGAATATCCCATCCCGAATGTGTTTGTAGGGAGACCGCTCTAGCTTCAAGAGTGTTGTATGGAATGCTTTGGTGGCTTCCATATGGCGTTTCACCTCATGTCGCATGCCTCCACTTGTGGCCTTGATAAGACGATGGGTCAAGCTTGATAGCCCGTATGCGTTGTCATCTAACTATCCAATACTACGTGAGGTACGAATGATACCCCGCGGCGTCACCCAGCGCGTCCCCCACGAGTTCATCAAGGGTCGTACTTTGCTCCGCTTAAGGAGTATATCCACGCGGTCCACAGGCTCGAGCAGCAACAAGGTTGAGTAACGTTCGTTGGCTTCATTGTACCTCTGAGAGTCCATCGCTGCGATGCCGGGTTTCTCTTGCCTCTATGCATCGCCGTTGAAAGTCTGTACGGGATGCTTAGGGCCCGTTCGGCAGCCCCTGTATTTCCTATACGACCACCCACCGAGTTCCCACTGCGCTCGCCCATGTGAATGCTCATATCCTGCCTGGTAGATGACAAACAACGGAAGTTTGAACTGGAACAAAAGAGAGTCAATGTCAGTTCCAGACCATCATGCAAACACACATTGGCAGTGGCACTTCATTGAGCTACAAATCAACAACGTACTCGCCCGTCGTCATGTTCGATGCTTCGCCACCAATTATCTCTAGTATCGTTACGCATCAGTTCGTAAACACTGGTGGTAGGAATTCAATGATATCTTTTCATGCACAATGCATAAACTCACCGGTGAGCCAGTCCATCATTGGCCTGTTGGCTCCCACCGTGACGTCCTCCCTCACGCCAGTATCCATAATCTCGAGGAGAGATGTGGCAGCATCAATTATGCGGCTCTCAGCATACAGAGTTTCGCATTGATGCTTCTACTCGTGTGCACGGAGGATAAGAGGGCAAGGTTACCGGTCCCCGTTGGGAGCCGGCGAGCTGTGCGTGGATTTGCTGGACGGTTGTTTCGAGATGTGCGATTGTGCTGTCTAACGGAGGATGTCAATGATTGACAGGCGAGTCAGGATGGCATTGGACGCACTCAAGTTTTCATCCTGTGCGCGAAAGTGAGGGGAACCGTGGAAAGGTACGGTAGTAGGAAAGGAATCTCGATGGCAGGCGAGCTGAGACGCAATTCATGGTACATATCCGGCCAAAGGGCGAGTTGCCCCGCCCCCCGAGGGTATAGTAGACGAATGTACTATGGCTACCGGGTATATCATACTTCACAGGAAAGACTCAGACAAACAATATCATTCAAGCTAAACTGCATATATCACGATCGATGCAATTCGGTTCGAGTCCCTCAGGACTGGACAAACCTTGTACTTGCCTTGGCACGCTTCGTGCTCTGGCTGTGTGTTCCTAATCATCAATTGAGTATTATATTGAATCTACAATTTATTTTAACTTACCATCTGAGGTACGTGGGCGTTTTTGGCTGGAGTCAGTTGTGGAATTAGCCCGAGAGGGATCAGAACGACGAGATACAGCTGGAATAGAAGGGCTATCAAGAACATGGGATTTAGAAGCCCCTCGGTGATGCTCACAGTCTGAAGAGGTAGGTGCGCCAGGAGAGGGAGTGTGGGGGGGATTGGCGGGAGTCTTTTGCGCGGGAGGATATAAGCCTCGAAACACCTTTGCTGCTTGTGCCAGCGTTGAAGACTGGATTACCTCTGCATCCTGATCGTCACTGTCCTGTGTATCTTCCTCGCGATCCTTTGCATCTTCCTCATCATCCTTTGTGTCTTCCTCGTCATCCGAGTCCTTTGCGTCTTCCTCGTCATCCTGTGCTTCTTCCTCGCCATCCTGTGCTTCTTCCTCACCGGTGTTCACTACTTCGCCCCTGCCCTGTTCTTCTGCTTCCTCATCACTACCCTCTGTTGGGTCTGCGACCGCAGGTACTTTATTAGAGACTTGCGGAAGCAGTTTTTTACGTGCAGTAGGGTTGTGGGAATTTTTGCCCCTTTTACCAGTGGGCAGGAGAGACTTGGGATCTGAGCCACGAAAGAGAATACCGAGGTCGATATCTTCTGCGTCTACTTCAAGTTCCTCATCACCGGAGCGTCTACGATAAGCATTCTTTTCTAACTCCTATGCCTAGTATGAGAAAATTTATCGACCATCCGAATGAATAGAATGCCTTACTCTGACCAGGCGTTGCACCGCCCTGTGTACACTTGGATTTAATCCTGGAGACTTGGATTCCGTATTGTAGGGATCTCGCCAGGACAGTGGGCATTTCTCGACAGCGTGAACAATCTTCTGGATTAACAGCTTATCTCCTCCCCGGTCCTGGTAAGATACCCATGAAGGGAATGTATCGGAGACGGGAAATTTTTCCTCAGCAGGAGGAGGGACGATCTCATCTGCGAACACAAATGGGATGTCGGGATTGGTGGCGGTCGGTGTTTTGGACTTGGCAAAGAAGGGAGATGGCCTTTTCATGTGTAACTGTAATTGAGCGGCCAAAGAAAAACGAAGAGCTGCTGCAGCAGGAGTGGATTCAAGGAGCTCATCGCGATACTCTGCGATGATGTTAAATTCCAATACCGCAGCTCCTGCGATGAGATGAAAGTCTCGGCTACGGCAACTGCTCGAGATCCCAGTCCAGTTCCAGGCGGAGTTGAGAAGTAGACGAGCGCCTTGAATGCTGTGATTAACCTTGCTATTGAGAGGGATGGGGTTTTGATTTTGTGGCTTGCACGCCATATACATAGCTTTTGCCAACAAGCCACACTCCTTTTGAAGCTTGGAAACCTGTATGTCTTGTTGGGATGACGATTGCTTTGCCCGCGCTCTCAGCTTCTTGATGGCTTGATTGTCTACTTGTCCAACGTCCTTGTCCTCGTTCGATCGGGATGGTAGAACTTGGGTAAGTTCTTTTGATGTTTGCACACGCTGGGTATGCGATGCGATGACAGCAGGTAAAACCACCTCCAAGGCTAGGCATGCCCCATAATCACGGAGAATGACGCATAAAAGCTATACATGAAGCCATTGAGGGTCAATCATTTTATTGGCAAGACACAGGCCTTACCAGCTCGTCAGCCGGACAGTCTTTTGAGAGACGACTATAGCATTTGACGGCGTCTATGGCAATTTGTGTGTATGCAGAATTGGATGACTTCGGAAACGAAACTTGATAATCCACCAAAGGATCCAACCAGCGAGAGACCTGCGTTCATTGACATTCATTAGAATCCAACTCACTGGTGAGAAACATTGACCTACCTCTTGTAATGCCAATGGAATGCGTTTGAAATGATTTGCTAGCAATACTAAAGGATTTCGTGTCAGAACAGGAAGGCCATAGGTGTTGCTGGTAAAGTCGAGTGATACGAGTTTGAATTTTGCTGGAATTGAATCGACAAGGGGATGGAGTGACTGAGAAATTTGGTTTCGCAGATCTGGATCTTGGATATGTTTGGATAGCGCAGCAGTTGCCTCGAGCACATATTGCTCGAACGCAGAAATATACTCATCATCCGAGGTACATCCAATGGCACGTACAGCGGGTACCTGGATTGCATCTCGCCACACTTCATCTATGGTGGAGAGTAACAACTACAAGACTTGGTTTACATGAGGGTCAAACTGTAAAAGAGACTCACTCACCGGGAGCAACCTCTGAAGTTCTTCAACCTTTTTACCTCGCTGCAACTGAGACATGGTTTGCTTGATTTCAGATGCAATGTCGTCGGGTGATGATGCAAGGAGCCGCTCCACAACTTCCAATGTGAGGACCGCATCCGTAAAGCAAAGATCGAGTTTATGTGCCATGGCCATAACAGCAGAGCACATAAGCTGGAAAAAAAAAGTATATTAAACAGGGGAACACGAGTTGCAAAATTTGCTTACTCCACCATGAGTACCGCAAAGTTCGTTGTATAGCCATTTTACATTCATCTCCGGCATATCCAAAAAATAAGAACTGTGGTTGACTAATAATTCCGTTGCTTTGAACGCAGATTCCACATTGACGACAGTCACCAGCGGATTTGCTTTCTTAGCTGTGTTGAGACTTCGGAGTTCCTTCAACCGTTGAGCGCGTTTTTCATCTGGGAGGGTGGCGAGCAGCTGTATTTCCATAATGACTCGTTCTTCATCGGTTTCCATGTAAACATGCCTGGTCTCGTTACGGCTTAGATATTGCGCAAGTTCGATCCCATCGGAGAGTAGCGTTGCTGTGAAGAATAAAAATGATAGGTTATATGTGTTGTTAAATGTACGGAAGACTCACGTTCGTCGTATACTGCCACCAACCATTTACCCCCAAAAGCCAGGACCCCTCCGATACGTTGAAGTTCTTTGACAGAGTCATTACTATAGAACTGAATGTCTTCATGGGAAAGCTGTGTGTCGTCTAGTTGTTCTAGCGCCGTTCTTTTGGTCTCAAGGGCATTGTATGCCTGATCGAGGTCTTTGAGATAACGATTCAAAGCCTCAAAACGATGACGGCCACCGGCGCACTTGATATTAGGGATGGATTCCTCTGGGACCTTGAATTTGAGTTGGGGAAGCTTGCTTGTATCGGTGGGGGAGGGATCTTTGCTCAGCGAGGACAGATCGATGATGGACTTGTTCATGACCAACGGAATAACCGATTTTTCATCGAAACGTTCGAGTCCATTTTGCTGAAAGGACGCTTGGAGACGTTGCACATGGACAGTCTTCAGGGGACGGGAGTTCCATGTACCAAACGTAAGTTTCTCTCCGAAATGGCGAAGGTCAAGGATAGCGTATCCTAGAAGGGACTGGCGGAGGCTCCGTTGCAGTTTCCAGGACTTCTGCACCTGAGGATCTAGCTGTTCGACAATTTGGATTTCCCTAGCATCTAAGGTAAAGCCTCGGGTAGGTCGAAGGGGTGGCTGCTTTTTCGGCATGGCCATTACTGTGAAGTGCAATGGAAGTTGCGAACCACAAACACGACCCATAAGTTTGTGGGCCTGCGCACTCCCACGCCACCAGTAGGGAGCACAGAAACTACAGTCAGTCAGAGCACTCTGTTACACATGTCGCTGCCCATCTGGATTTCATGTACCATAGATTCGTTACATTACGCACTGTACATCATTTCTGTAGATGTTAGCATCACCCATTTGTGGGTGAATCACGCCTGCACCCTTGTCCATGCCTGCCATGCGGTAGGTATTTCCGTTGATTTCACAACAATTTTCGATGTGTTACTGCACCCGCAACCTACCGAATACGAACACGAACACGCCCACCCAGCTTCCATCACACCCACCGCTCTATTTCCCCCAGCCTCGACCCCATCCGATCGAAAGGCAACGGACAGCTCGAATATGTCGAGCGTGTCCACAGGTCGCATGGAAGTCGGGAGGTAAAGCATCAACGATTGTCGAGAGGTCCAGGGAGGTGGAAAGGACGGTGGAAGAGATGATAGCAATGACGATGCAACAAACGGCGCCAGCCAGCGGTGAGTCACCTCGACTCATGCTGAAGTCGTTGGCTACAGACGAGATTTGTCAGCCACGAGAGCAAGTCGTTAATTCTCGGAGAGGCATACCAGCACCCCCAGCTGCCCGACGAATCTGTGAACCCAGTGGGGAGATGGGGCGAGGGCGAGGGCGGGGACT
>JBBPRK010001745.1:0-10750 GCA_038093075.1 Boletus patriciae | reverse complement strand
CTGGCTTCTTGCAAAGTCACCAGCCCTTCCTCCTACCATGTGTGAGAGCACGGCGGAGATTGCTTTCCTATCTGGGAGGGCAGCGGCGTTCTCATACCGCCAGCTGCGGACACGTGTCCACCATTCTTCGAATTTCTTCCCAGGCGAACCGTCAAAGTTCCCAGGGTCAGAGAAGATTTTTGATAATTTTGGCTCTGATGAGCCCCTTGTCCCTGCACTCAGGCCGCTTGTCGGTATTGCCAGAAGTTGTGCCTTCAACTGATCGACTTCTTGGGATAAATTGATGTTCAGGATTCTGGTAGCGTCCAGTGCATCCTGTTGTGCTTCCATGAATAGTCTGAGTTCTCCTGCTAAGTCTCCCCAAGTACCGCCGGATGATCCTGCGACCGAGAGGGCTGCAGCCAAGCTGGCGGGGAGGGAGGAAGACATATTATATTGCTATTTTTAGGAAGTGTATCGAGAGGGGCGGCGAAGTATTTGCTTAGGACGTAATGTAACCCGACTTATCTGTTCATTGGGGCGTGGATCTCCGAGGTTGGCGCAGCGGATGCTCTTCCATAATAACGGTTTCCTCCTTTGGATCCTTTGCTTCTTTCTAGGTACTTCCTCAGGTACCTGCTCCTCTTCTTCTCTTTCTCGTTTTACTACTACCTCAGGGCGGGGCGACCAACCTTCTCTAGTTACGGTACACAAGTACTTGAGTTCTGGTTCTTCTTCCTGCACGGACGACCCACGTGCAACGGCGGAGGATGCTAAAGGGGCAGGATATACTAACTCCGCTGACTCCGATTCTAGGTCGTTGGGGTCGACGGACTGGTGTGTCTGGATTACCGACTCTTGTGTAATCGGGGAAAGGAGTGAGGCGACGGGGTCGGTGGATCTGAGGGCGACTGCGATCGTTCTTAGCGGGTCTACTAAAAACCCTTCCGAGTTTCTGGGTAATACGTACGAGCTGGGCCTTAATTCCTCTTCGAGTAAGGAAAGGAATCTTGTTGCCGGTGAGGGAGCGTCAACTGCTTCTTCCTCAGGCACGGGTGGTGGGGTACCAACCGGTGCTTCTTCTAAGCCCCTTTGGATCGTAGGAAGCGCGCTGCCTCCAGCGACGACTGTTGCCACGTAAGGGTGGCGGAGAGAGTCTTCGACTGATCTAGCCGAGTCGATAGCGGGGAAGGGGCGAAGAGATCTGTGGAAGGAGATGGGCACTGGCAGACGTTAGAACGTGCTGTGCACCGCGTGAGGACTTGACCGCGAACTAACTTGTGTTTGCGCGTCGGGGTGATTCGGTAGTGCGAAAGTAGCAGTTTAGTTCTAGTGAAACAACCCAAAAACCTGTCAAGGGTGCACTAGGGAATCGAAGATCGAAGGGTACTGACCAGCGACTAGCAATGATCAGGAGCGTTCAAATGGAGTTAATGAGGTAAAAACCAAGAGAACTAAACTGGAGTTCTCTGGCTGGGACTTGCGCCCTTATATACTACTGCATATGTATGTACATGTTTGTATCGGATCTACCGATGACTGTTCTAGAATATTCCGGACTCTAGTAACATGAGGTAGAAGCGTGCATTGAGCACGGCCATAGAATGGAAAGGAAGTATAGCATGAGGCGACCGCACGGCGGTGGCAGAATGGAAGGAGAGAAGTAGGGCATGGCCGTGCACTGTACAGAGATGAATGAAGTGAGGAGTGCATGCAGCATAATGTGAAGAGAAAAGAGAAGCATAGAGACAGCGTGGCTGTCATATGTTAATCTGATAAGATAAAGAAAAAGGAAAACGACTAAGTCCGTTGAAACAATGTTAGGCGTACTGAGCCATAACAATTATCTCCTCTGTGAAACGAACTCATGCTTCTCATCATTACAAGATATCTGGTTAGTGAGCTCTCTCATTAACGTCACTTCCTACTGTCGCTCCTCTAGAGAATAGGTGCTCCATTCTTTTTAGGTTATGAGCCCTGAACGTTGGTCTTTTGGACATCATTGCTTTTGAAATCGCTTTGTGCCTTTTCGAAAGACTGTTTGCTGTCTTTGTGATACAAACAGAATTATCCTCTCTTTGTGATTGGATAAGATGCCATCAATCTTCTCAGGCTCAGGTATCTTGATGGTTTTGAGTAACACAGTTTTTTATTTGTGTTTGACTCTTCTTGCAATCGTTGGGTCAGTTGTGCTTGGACATTCTGGTTATACCAGATCCTTCGCACTGATCTTTATTAGTCAAACTTATGTTGTTTTTATTCAGTATATGACTGACGATCATCATCGTCATATTGGCATTCAAATACGGACTACTAACACGCTTCACACTGCAGCTTACCAGGTGATCCCCATTATCCTTAACTGGAACTTTTTTGATCCAAATGAACTTCCTCCGGATTACTGAATAAGTCGTCATGATCTTTACATTGGGGATATTCTTTTTGATCCACATCCTCCTGCTATTGGTCAACCAACTGCAGAAGAGGATGAGGTTCTTTGCGCTCCTCCTCTGTATCCTGAACGATACCCTCATGTCAATCCCTTAAGGGGACAACTGAATAGACATCGAGTAATAAGGCCTGCCCCATTTGGATTACCAAATGGACCTAGAGGTCAGCATCATGGTAGAATCTCTGATGCAGAAGTTAACAGTGTCCTCTCTCGAGCCTTACATCCCGAGATCATCCTTGGAGATTCGAGAGATGAAGCAATTGGTTTTGGACCATCTTGAGGAAACCTCGATACCATTAACCTCTCTGAGACAAGGACTAACACTTTGCCAAGGTTACGACAAACACGTCAAAATGAACGTCATCTGCAGTTTGCACAATGTCAACCGTCTGGAGTTCGATCATTGGATCCTCCAAGACAGGCCGCTGCCCGTGCAGTGGAGACGCGATCTGTGGTGGAATGTCTTCCATGATGTCCGCTACAAAGTAACCAACCCCGAGTACACAGGCTGATGTGCAACTGTGCACTATGTAGATCTGCAGGACCTCGGACTCCCCGAGCGACCTGATGGAAAGGCCATCTGTAGAATACTCAGTATGTCACTATAATATTAGTAGGATGTAACTATACCTGTAGAATACTCAGTATGTCACTGAAGTAAGACTAAAGGAAAGTAAACTGTGATGTAGCTATGATTAGGTAATCAAGTACTACCAAATACGGAATAATAAATTCCAACACCATCCTCCTCTACGCTTACGAGGGAGAGGAACTGTGTTCGGTGTTAGAAGGAAATGGTTTTTGTTTTCCGGGTTCGGACTCACGAGATTGTTTTATTCATTTCCAAGGCAACAAGATTCTTTCTGGGGAACAACAAAGACATGGAGTTTATTTTCCTCTTTTTCCACACACTGACGCACTAGATGACATGGAAACCATGTTAGTATCAAATATCGACTCTGAGGATTTCTCCTACGAGTACGTTGACTTATGGCAGAAATGCCAATGGTACAATCCCTTATGGGACATTCCTCGGATCTCCGAATGGAACAGGTGCATTGATCAGATGTGGAGGTCCGCTTTTCACAAATGTATGGACCCTTATCTTGCTATTTTGAAACAGCGCGCCGAAGATCCTCTCCTTGAGACGATTGTCAAACTTGAGCAACAGCTCAACGACACGGTAAAGTCAGCTACTGACTTTTCCACTGATATTGATGCCCTTTTGATAGAAGCGTCCAAATCTGCGGTGGCTGGCCCTTCTCAGAAGCAGCCTAGATGAGAGGAAAGAGAGGAAGGACAAATCTTGGGAATGGGAAACCCTGACCAAGACCGTCCCTCACCTCTTTGCCGAAAACATCCCCGCAGAGTGGCCCCTACCAGCGTCGTTAGGAAGTCAGTACACGTGCGACATACCGCTGTCCCTTGCGGCGCAGCACCTTCATTGGTTTCAAAAGTTTTATGATTTGAATTATGCTACTGATTTCATTTGTCTTTCTTATCTCAGTTGTACTTTTCCAGGTTTTAATCAAAACGGTGTTTACATCGAAAACCCACATTATTTCGATGAACTTTTATTCCTTGAAATGGAAGAGTATATCAAAAAGGAAAGTGTCTTTACAACATACCGCGACACATCTGGTATCCAGAGTGAAACAAGCAAGTATGAAACTGACACATCTATTTCACAAAATGACTCAGATAGCGATGAGGAATCTCCATCTTATGCCCCGCCTTCATCTCATATTACTTCTCTTGGTTCCTTTACGGCTACCAGTGCAAACCTGGCAGTTACTGATCTTATTATTCTTGGCTTTCTTTAGATTTTGAAACATGTCTTCCACCAAAGACTCTGGCTCTGGCAGTCTCGCTGGCAAAGTTCTCATTCTCGAAGGCACCTTCAACTACCACGCCTGGTTGGAATCCATCCAATCCTTTTTGATGATACTCAAAGTTTGGCGTATTGCGGACGGAACATCCAAATACCCTGCTACCAGTAACAATGAAGTAAAAAACGCCTGGTTCGACTCGGATCACCAGGCATTTGGTGTTATTTCGCTTCATATCAAGGAAGACCTTCGTACCAGTGTTGCAAAAACCTATAATACTGCGTTTGATTCCCTTTCTCATACTACTTTGGCAAACCTTGCTAAACTTTATGCCACGTCCGGACCAACCAGACAGTTTCATCTCTTTAGGGAAATCATGAACTGGCACTTGGGGGGGGAGATGTTTTGGCTGAAGTTGCTCGTCTTATCGACCTGTTTGCTCATCTCAAGGGCACAGGATTAGACCTCCCAAACAACCTTTGCGCCATGTTGATCTGCACTGGACTTGGCGATGCCTACTCTAGCCTCGTCACAACCGCCATTCATATGATTGGTACGGCTGATTTCATCCCTGACAAGATTCTTCCTATGATCCTTGCCGAGTCACAACGACAAGGCACTTCCCTAGCCAACCACATTTCTTCGAACAAAGCCAAAACCATTAAAAAGGCTAGTTCTGAGCATTGCAAAATCTGTCGTGGGACCTCCCACAAAACAGAAAACTGTTGGAAACTTACAGGGAAACCTGGAAGCGCTGGAAATTCTGGTAACCAGAATAAATAGAATCAACAGAAAATGCAACAGAACACTGGTAACCAGAGTTCTGGAGGGGACAATAAGAAGAAAGGCAAAGGCCGCGGTAAAGGAAAAGGAAAAGGAAAAGCCAATAAAACTCATGTTGCCGATGAGGCCATGATGCTGGATGAACCAGATGTTGGTGATAACAATTCTGATGTCACAATCAAAATGGATGGTTTACCATCTATTTCCTCTTTCTTCCTTGGTAAACCAGGAGAATCATCAACTGCACAGATTGATGATGAGGAAATACTTGATTGGGGTGATAATGACGATGGCATAGAAAGCGCCTTTATGGCACAGCCAAACACATCTTTTTGCAGAATGTCCTTTTAAATTGGTCTACCAAGAAAGGACATACACAACAACCCAAGATAGACAAACGTGGTGAACATTTTTATGGGAATTATGATCGTAACGTTGATGGCACGTGGAAACGTGGCCTGGCATCAGGAATGGTATCATGGAATCCCAATGTACCATTTGATGATACAACTGGCTATGTAGATGAAACGTACTTCAATAGTGAAAATGGATACTCTTCTTGCTATGCAGTGACTGATTACCAACACAAGGATAAATGGATGGTGGATTCTGGATGCACCGACCACCTGTCACCATTCCTTGACGATTTTGTTTCAAAAGAAGATTGCGAAAGAAAATGTAAGACTGCTAACGGAACAATGCCTATATATGGACCAGGAACAGTTTTATTCAAACACAATAATGGGGAACACGACATAACTCTCGTCCTAGATGGGGTTTACTACGCACCCCATATATCGCATCGTCTCCTTTCTATCACCGCCCTAACTAAGAAGAGTTTTAGGTGTACAATTGGAGATAAGACTCAAATCTGGCACAAGACTGGCACTCTGTTAATTACGGCTGCACAGCTGAATTCAACAGATTCTTTACACTGGTTTTCGTCGCTACCAATGCAACCAGATAGTAAAGCTTCCAGTATACAACGAGACGATAACTATCTCTTGTGGCATGGATGAATGGGACATTGTTCTCGTAACACCCTTCGTCACGCTTTCAATCATGTTTCTGGTATACTGAGACTTGATATCCCTCCCAACCTACGACCTTGTTGTGGATGTTCTCTTGGCAAGGCCACGGAACGACCATTCCCACCCTCTACTTCCCGGGGGACGCAACCACTCGGATTGGTTCACACTGATCTTCGTGAATTTCCGGTGCAGTTGCGCACCAAACATGTATGGATGATGACCTTTTTAGATGACTTTTCAGGCTATGGCAGTATTGTCTGCTTGAGATGTAAGTTGGATGCAGCTGCCACTTTCCACAATTGGTTTGTCTGGGCCAAAAAGGCCTGTGGGCACAAACTGTTGATACTGCGTTCGGACCGTGGAGGGGAATATATAAGTTCTGACCTACGGAACTTCCTTTCCAACAACAGTGTTGAACATCAGATGACAGTCCCACACACCTCAACAAAATGGTAGGGCTGAACGTTTTAATCGCACGCTTTTAGAGAAATCTGAAGCTATGCGACAACATGCATGTTTACCGCCATTCTTCTGGCAGGATGCAGTTGAAACAAGCCTCCATATATATAACAGACAACCAATACGTCGTCATAATTGGTTCACCCCAATACAACTATGGAATGGTACGAAACCAAATCTATCTTACTTTTGAACTTTTGGTTGTCAGGCATATGTTTTCATACCCAAAGACAAGCGACCTAATAAGCTCGCTCCAAAATCAGAAGATATGATCTTCATTGGCTATGAACCTGGAACAAAGGGATACTGCTTCTGGTCTAGAACTAGAAGAACGATTGTCATTTCTTCTACCGCCACATTTGATGAGTTTGATTTCCCAAATTGTCCTAGAGAGAAACAACCTGACAAACCACCTCCCGAAAATCAATCTCCAGAAACTAACGACCAAAGGAATACAAATCAAGGAGGAGACAACGGTCTACAACCTCCTGATAACAATCAACCTAATCATCCTCCACCTCGAAGACCTGAACCAGGTTTACCGGGATCAGATACTGAAGACAGTGATGATGATCTATATGGTCCACCCAGACCACCCAAACATACAGGTAGCAAATCAACAGGAGAGAAACAACAGAGTCCTCCCGCTCCTGTACCACCTCAAGTCCCTATTTTACCTCGACCTAATTTTCCTCAACCACCTAAACATACTAATCCATCTACGAGCTATCAAAAGCATCATCCTAGAGCTCCAATGGAACCTCGAGTTCGTCCTATCAGAACCATTAAACCGGTTATCCAAAAAGATTCGATATATGGGAATCGGACACTGACCCAAATCGAACAACAGATTAGGACAGAACAAGATTTCGTATGAAAGGTACTTAGACAAGGATACCAGGAACATCCAGATCCTATTCCATCGCAATCTACAGATCCTAGATCTGAAGATAGAGACATCCCTATACCGGGAAACTCAAGCGAGGAGGAGTCTAATCGTATGGCTGAGAAGGTTGAATTATCTTCTTCATTCATTTCTGAATTATTGGCTCATGCTATAGAATCTTCGGATATACTGAAATTCTTTTGTGATATTAAAAAGATGCCAATAGAAGATCAAAAGGACTGGGAAAAGGCCTGTGATGACGAAATGAAGTCACTTGCTGATTGAAAGGTTTGGAAATTGGTTGATTTACCCCCAGGTTGCAAAACCGTAAAATGTCGATGGGTTTTTGTTGCAAAGTCCGATGGACGCAAAAAGGCATGCTTGGTAGCCAAGGGCTTTACCCAAGTCTATGGAATTGATTTCAGAAAACCTTCTCACCGGTTGCACATTTTGAAACTGTACGTATTCTACTTGCACTAGCTGCACTTGAGGATTGGGATATCGAGTCACTTGATGTCAAAACTGCATACCTCTATGGTGAGTTAGATGAAGAGATATACATGGATCAACCAGAAGGTTATATCAAAAAGGGTCAAGAGAGAAAGGTTTGTCAATTGCTAAAAAGCCTTTACGGGCTTAAGCAATCAGCACTTCAATGGAATAAAGAGCTCCACAAGTCTCTTCTTGATTTAGGGTTTACCTGTACACAATCAGATGCTGGTGTGTATTTCAAATTTGATGGAACTGACATAACTTTAGTCATTGTCTATGTCAACAATGTACTCTTCATGGGATCAAATCTGAAATTCGTGAAAGGAGAAAAAGGAAAATTTATGAAGGTATGGGAATCTAGAGATCTAGGCGAAGCCAAGGAATACCTAGGCATGCGCATAACCCGTGATCGTAAGAAACAGACATTAATCCTTGACCAATGTGTCTATGTGGAAAGAGTCCTTAAACAATTTGGAATGCAGAATGCCAAACCAGCTCGGACTCCACTTCCAACTGGTTATAATCCAAAAATCTCAGATATCGAGGCAACCTTAGATATCCGTTCCCAATACCAATCAGTAATTGGATCATTGCTCTATATTATGCTTGGAACTTGACCAGACATTGCCTATGTGGTAATCCGTATGTTACAATTCTGTGCTAATCCTTCACAAGAACACCTTAGTCAGGCACTATATATTGTAAGATATCTTGGATCAACCAAGAATCTAGCTTTATGCTATGATGGTGCAAACCACGACGGTTTCTTAGGATATACAGATAGTGATTGGGCAGCTAATCCAGATGATCAGAAATCCATCACTGGATATGTCCTTGTCAAGTCTGGGTCCTCTGGGCTCAAGTCCGATGGAGGAAATGGTAAGGAGATAGAGGTTAGTTACAGAGGTGGACCAGAGGTCCGACGGAGATACGAAAGTGGGAACTTAGTAAGGACTTGGCGTAGACTTATGTGTCACGCCCTTGCCGAGGTTGTTGTCCTTGATTTCAGAGGGACGGAGGTGCAGAGGTACGGAGGGGAGCGGAGGCACGAAGGAGGACTTCAAGTGAGAGGATGGGAGACTTAGTTGATATACGAACTGAAGTACAAAGGCAGAGTACAGAGGACTTATATACTATGACGTTCGGATCGGGGATCGGATGTAGGTATGGAGGAGCATATGGAAAGGTACGAAGTGCATGTGGGTAAAAGACGGAGAATGGAGAAGACATATGGAGGAGGAATGGTGATGAAGGGAGACATGTGGGATAACATAGTAACAATGAAGGGTCGTAGGTATGCAATGGAGAGTGAACTAACTAAAAGGAGATAAGGCATGGAGGGAGGCAGTGAGAATAGAGGTCCGATATGGAGAACAGTATAGGTCCGAGGTGAAGTCCGATGGAGATACTTGGTGTGGATCGGGGTTGGGTCGGGAACGAGTGCAGACCGGATTGGAGGATCGGGCATGGATATGACAGTGCCCTCCCGTTAGGCCGAGCCCTCGAGGCCGAGATAGGGGTGATGGAACGGACTTGCCTAAAGCGGGGATATGGACTGATGGATGGTGCGATTGGTGAAGTGAGCGGAGTTCGTCGGCTAAGTGAATTGTTGATCACATCGGGATTCGGTCGGAGACTGAATTTTTTCTATAAGAGGTCGGTGCCCACTGGGGTTGTGCCTTGTTTCTTTTTTGTTCCTCATCTCTACCATGTCCAGCCCAACCCTGTCCCGTTCCCCTACGCCGGCAT
The DNA here is from genome assembly GCA_038093075.1 of Boletus patriciae. Taxonomy (NCBI): domain Eukaryota; kingdom Fungi; phylum Basidiomycota; class Agaricomycetes; order Boletales; family Boletaceae; genus Boletus; species Boletus patriciae. The sequence goes on along the minus strand of JBBPRK010001745.1, from coordinate 1,090 downwards.
TGTGCGACATCGAGGAGCTCAGCAAGCAGCTCGAGATCGCCAGGAAGAGGCAGGAGGCGGAGCGCGTGGCGCGACTTCAACACCAGGAGGAGAAGGAGCGGCGCAAGCACGAGGAGAAGGAGCAGAAGGAGCGTGAGGAGGCAGTGCGGAAGGAGGTGGAGGCGAAGGCGTGGCGCGATCAGGAGGAGGCGGAGAAGCGCGCATGCGAGGAGAAGGGGAAGGAGAAGGTGTGTGGCACGTCTGTCGGATGTGGCGTCCTACTAACCCATTTGTACAGGAGATTGTTGTCTTGACGTCAGACGATGATACGGGCTCCCAGCAGCCCAAGCAGAAGAGGCGAGTGGGGAAGAAAGGGCCGGTGTGACTTGTGCTCGAGCCCTGCCGCCGCTGCATTGATCGGGGCGAGCCGTGTGAGGAGCCCCTGGCGGGGTCAAAGGGGACGGCGTGCAAGAGGTGCGCGAGGCTGCACATCACGTGCAAGCGGGCGCGGGGCAACGAGGACGAAGAGGAGGAGGTGGTGGTGGTGGTGGTGGTGGAGTGAAAGAAGAGGATGTGGACGGAGGTGGTAATCCCGGTCCTGGCGCCGCCGCAAGCAGTCATCGAGCTCCAGCTCGACAATGCCATGTGGGCGCTGATCGAGCAGATGTCCGAGCACCTCAGCGCCATCACACACGAGGTGAAGCGGATCGCAGACAATGTGAAGGAGGTGCAGTGACTTCTTTCTAGGCAACAAGCAAAGAACACTAACTAGAATGCTCTCCAGACAACTGCTTTTGCCTCCACGGATAGAACACTAGAAGCTAGGGAAATAGGCACTCCTAGGTGAAACAGTCCCAGTAGCACTAGGATTGAGTCGGTGAGTAACTTAGTGTACCAGTAACGTGGGTTGTTCGCTAATCCTCAACAGGCGTTGGAAAGATTAGAATTGAAGATGCTTCAGACTAGGCATCTGGTGCAATCGAGTTCAATTGGGCAGAAAGTGTAGGATAAGAATATCCTAGAGATTAGTCAGCAGCTTTGTGGAGGCTATTCCGACGATATGCTGCTATGGTGAGTTGTTGGGTTGTTCACACAAGTCTCTTAGTTCACA
>JBBPRK010001744.1:0-10751 GCA_038093075.1 Boletus patriciae | reverse complement strand
CTTCGGGCGGTCAAGATCCAGAAAAGGATGTGATGGAGCTCGCAGGCAAATATGCCAAGTATGCGGGCGAGCCACCAGATGGGGGTTTCAAGGCGTGGAGCGTCGTCCTTGCGTGCGTGGGCCACCGTTTTCTGCATAGCGTGCCGGATACTGATAGAAACGATCTGGGGTCGCGTGCAGGACCGCCTTGACGGCGTGTGCGGCGTGAGTGGTTTTTGGTTTTGACTGCATTTCGCGCGCCTAATCTAATGTTTTAGGTTTGGATACGTCAACGCGTGGGGGGTAAGTGTCTGACGGGTTTGGAATCGGTAGATGGACTAATGCACGGATAGATTTTTCAACAATATTACGAAGAAGTGATGCTTCCTAATGACAGCCCATCAGATATGTAAGGACACCGTGCCACTCGCTGCTCATCCGTTGTCATTATTGACGTCGTTCGCAGTGCATGGATCGGTTCTGTGCAGGTAGGTTGGCATACATGTTTCCATGAGACGAATTGGTTTCTGATTCGGAATTTCGTTGCTTGTCCTCATGCCCCTCCCACCGCATTGACGCCACAAGTATGCCCTTGTCTTTCTCCCGGGACTCGTTACCGGTCGGTTATTCGACATAGGATATTTCAAGATACCATACTTCTTTGGTAGCTGTCTCCTGATAATGTGCACCTTCCTCATCGCAGAGTGCAAGGTATATTGGCAGTTCTTCTTGGTGCAGGGATTAGGCATCGGGGTAAGTTTCGACCCCCGTTTCCTGTATGCGTATGCCTGCTCACTCCCGCTGTGACACTACATTATCCTGTCAAATAGCTAGGGTGCGGTATAACATTCGGACCGGCACTAGCGATTGTATCACATTGGTTTTCGAAACGAAGAGGTTTGGCACTGGGTTTTACCGCCGTTGGGTCGTCTGTTGGAGGGACGGTATTCCCGATCGTGGCGCAAAATTTGATACCGCAAGTCGGGTATGTGTAGCATTCTCTTTCTCCCTTGGTGTGGCTCTTATTGTCGATTTACCAGATTCAAGTGGACGATGCGAGTTTTTGGATTTATACTGATCATCATACTTGGTGTAGCAAATCTTGTGAGTTCTCACACCTCAACCCATTATTTTGCGTTTCCTTTGAGTAAATGAAGTCGATGTTGATGGTGCATAACACAGACGTTAGATAGACGGCTCCCACCTGTGAACGTGAAGGGTGGCCTGTGGGATTGGGCTGCATTGAAGAATCCAGCATATGCTGTTTATTGCATTTCGGGTGCAACTACCTTTCTTGGGTTGTATACTAGTGAGTTTGCTTGCCCTTTCTTCGCTAGTTCAATGTCCGGGAGGTGGTCCAATGTTTTTGTGACTAATACGCGTCGGATAGTGTTGACCTACATACCCATCAGCGCCGTTCAAGTGGGCGTCTCGGACGATTTCGCTTTCTATCTCATCGCCATCGCGAATGGCTCCTCTGCTTTCGGGCGGGTTTCAGCCGGACTTCTCGCGGATCGAGTTGGTAAGTGTTGGCCTGCAAGCAGACACGTTTGTCGAATCTAGTGTTGATCTGCATGGACAGGCGCAATCAATGTCATGGCTCCATTTACTATTGTAGCAGCCATCATGACGTTTGCGTGGCCATTTGCGACAAGCAAAGGTGCGCTCATTGCGATCTCTGTGATATATGGGTGCGTAGACTATACCACTGTCGTCGTAAGCGTGAACGCCGATCGTCTTTCTCCGACAGTTTTTCGTGTGGGACCTACGTCTCTCTCCTCTCTGTGCCCGCCATGTCCATGGGTGCCATGGGCGACGTCGGTCGACGCACAGGGTTGTTCCTGAGCTTTGCTGCCCTTGGCGCGCTCGCCGGGCCGCCGATATCTGGAGCCATCAATTCGGCGACAGGTGGCTTTGAGGATGTGGGATGGTACGCTGGTGAGTGCTCTCAATCCTTTTTCGCACACACATTCTTATGCGGTGGATTAGGGGGAGTCCTGATATTCTCGGTGTGCTTGCTGCTGTTGACGCGGTATCTACATCTCGGCAAGTTGACGGGCAAGTTCTGAACGAATCTTTGACGATCCCCATAGCCTGGGACGCTGATGTTTGCATGCATTTACTATAGACTGCGTGGGCCAGAGCGAAAAGTGTCGGGACGGTCGCTCACATGGAAATTCAGCGTACTTGTATTAATTAGTGAGATGTTCTTTCTGAATCGACGTGACTAAAGAGCCTAGTGGGTGGTCTGGATCCACCAATGTCAAGATCATATGCCCCACACCGTTTCTAGTACACAAGTCGATACCTGGGCTTGCGGTATTTCCACTAGGAACGGATGCGACAGGACTTGCGAACCACTGGCAAGTGCAGAAAATTCTCCTGAATCGCCAAGTTCTGCAATTTCAAAGGGCCCGTCTGTTCATTCGTAGAGGTGTCAATGATGAAGCGATCAGATGAGTGGGAGAGGGTCCCTCGCGGCGGAGGGAGTGGGGCATTTTAGTTCTGGACGGGGTGGACCAACTTGACTGAGGGGGCCGTGGTAGTCGTGCGAGATGATGTCGAAATATGGCTCTACGCCGCCTTTCTGATGTACTCGCGATCACGATGCATCGATCGAATGAGTGGGCGCTAGTAGCCCGCCGCGGCTGTGGGCACAGACTTTGATGCACAGGAACAAGAGCATCTACTAGCTGTCCCAAAGCTCAACACCCATCATGGACCCAGCAGGAAAAACTCTGGTCGACATTGCATCCGTCTCACGACGAGTTTTCGACACTCTCGTCAGGTACGCTGGTCGGAAAACTGTCGAAAGCTTTCAGTTAGAAAAGATAGTCGTCGCTTCCGGGGCAATCCTAGAGACACTGAACGGGACTTTGTTCCTTGGGAACGGCACTATCGATGATCGGCTCAAGGACTGGTTGTCTGGCGAGGAGCCTAGAAGATGTCTGGAAATCTTGAATCGAATGGAAGCACTACTTGGTCCGAAGCTCGACCACGGTCAAGGTGTAAAGAGGTTCTTTCAATCATCGCGCTCCGTGTCCACCAAAGACAAGAGCAACGAGGCCATCAGGCTGTTCTGGAAGCACGAAAGTTACTTCCATTTCTTGCTCTCGACGGAAGTCTGGTGAGTGTCTCGGGTATACGAATGACCGTGAGCTTCATCGCTGCACTAGGAATCGCGAGAGTGGTGCTCAACAACAACTAGCAACGCCTCCGCCCAATTCACTGGGCACATGCGAGGTACCTGCCCAACAAGATCTCACACAAGTAAACCAACGTAAGGTTCTGGATCCTTCCAGCAAGGCACAGGAGAGAAAGACGAGGAAACAGGGGGTCGATAGTATGTCGCCACCAAATTTTCCATGTCTCAATCTCAACAAGACCATTCGCCTGCAGCAAAAAAAGTGAATGGCATGTTGAGATCGCTACGGGCATGGAATTGCAATGAGATATATGAACGTACCCTTCTTTTGCGACAGCCAGATACATGTATTTGGTTGCCTGACACAAATGCGTATAAGAGATGGAGGAATACGAACGATTCATTTTTGTGGCTGCATGGGAAAGGTAAGGTGTTTGATATGTTTCGAAGTTCCTCTCACTGAAGTCGTTGTTCTTAGCTGGAGCGGGGAAGTCTGTCCTAGCGTGCGTGCGGGTATCCCTGCCTTCTGCTGATGTTGATTGAACCTGTTACAGCGCTTCCGTGATTGACAGCCTCAAAAGTTCACTGGAGGATGGCGAGGTTTTGGCGTACTTCTATTGCGACTTCCGAAATGAGCGCTCTACCAGCGCCCCAGAAGTGATGCGTTCCCTGCTTTCGCAATTGCTACAGCGATTCCATCGCCACGCTGTCGATCCTGGAGATTTGATCGACGAGCTAATCGAGGAGAGGGATGGAGGCGCTTCGGCCATTAGTAACGTTATGCTCCTTGCTCGTTACATTTCACGTGCAGCGAAGCAGTTTAACCGACAACCTCTCCTCGTTGTCGACGCCTTGGACGAGTGCATAGATGTCGAAGGCATCCTCAGCGCTCTCACGGAATTGCGGAAGGGCGGTATCCGACTATTTGTGACCAGCCGGCCACTTCAGATCATCAAGGACAGCTTCTCGCGCCTTCGATCGATCGACATGGATATGATGAAGTACGAGGTGTCAACAGATGTCAAACTGCATGTGACCAGAGAACTGGACTCTCATCGACGGCTCCGAATCGTGGATGCCAGCTTGAAGGCCGAGATATTTTCTGTCTTATGTGACAAAGCTGATGGAATGTGAGTACCATCACACTGCGTAACCCTTTCACAGAGCCATAATTATTGTTCTCTAGGTTTCGATGGGTTCAGTGTCAGCTCAGCATCCTGAAGCGATGTGTCACTGCGGTGCAGGTCCGAGAGGCGCTGAACGACCTTCCGATGAACCTCAACGAGACATATGAGCGAATCATTCTCAAGATGAACGAAGATGAGCATGAGGGCGAGGTCGCCCGGCGTGCTTTGGATTGGCTCGTAGTTGCCTTGAGGCCCCTGCAATTGTCTCAAATTATAGAAGGCCTTTCAATTGACCCTGTCCGACGAGTTGTGAACCGTGACTCTGGACCACTCCATGGCCCCGCTCTGTTGGATGTGCTAGGTAGTTTGGTAACATACAACGAAATGACAGATATTGTCATCCTATCTCACTTCAGCGTCAAGGTATGCTGGATGTTGTGACTGTTTCGGCTACACGTAGGCTGATTTGTCGTTTTGGCAGGAATACCTTATAACTGACTCCACTCGCGCCAAACAACCAGCACATCATGTCGACGAGCAAGCCGCTCATACGCAGCTGGCTCTACTTTGTATGTGCTACATTGGTATTTACCTTGAGCACAGCTGGCGATCTGGCGGTTATGAAGTGCCACCTCAAGGCACTCATAGAACGAGGATACGGGTTGACAACTCGGACATAACAGCCCGTTCCATAAGATATCACGGGTCACCACTACCATCGTCCCAGTTCAACTCCCTTGATGACTACGTCCTATCTTGCGGTTTTCACCACCTTGCTCATATCAATCCCCGAAACAGAGCAATCCTGCATGCCATCAAAACTCTTCATTCCATTGCAGAACAACACCCTTCGGAGTGGGATCAATTGTGTAGGAGATCCGACAATGCATGGCCGGATCTCAAACATGACTTTGTGCTGTTCATTCTTATCGCTTTTGCACCCCCCCCACTCCTTCGTTCCTTCATTGGCCGTGACCAGCTAAAGTGGAAGGATGGGACAAACCCACTCATATATGCGACTTATTTTAACAAGGTGGAACATGCCAGGATCTTACTATCCAGCGGTGTTGGTCTCAACCGTAGAGGCCGGGATATCTACCTTTATCACCATCAGCTTCTGCCACTCGAGGCTGCTATCAGATGGGGAAACTTTTGTATGGTCAACTTGTTCTTGGCTGAAGGGAGCCCTGTGCCTCACGAGTTATTTGTGAGGGCACTGGAACGGTATTGCGCCATTTCCGCCTGCAATGTGTCAAGGCTGCTACAAACTGATGAATTTGTGGAATGGGCGGCTGATGTGCAGGACGAAGGACTGCTTCTACGTGCATTGGACCTCACGCAATATCCACCTACCCGCGCGTTCCCAACCTCACAACAGGACATAGATACAATCCAACGAAGATTAGTTCAAATTGGCTGTGATCCTTCTAGCCGATTTGACGAGACATCTCTCCGCCATGCCGTATCCGCAGGACACGTCTCTACCGTGCAACACATGCTTTCGCGAAATATGTCATTCCCCCCAGACATCATCCTCGATGCATCACGCAGCATAACATCAAATGCTGAAATGGTACGTCTCTGCCTCGACATGGGGAGTGACGTACACACTGTTTCATCCACTGAGGACACTCCGTTGCATCTTACCCTGACTTCCCATGGCCACCCCCTCTCCGAAGATGATTGTTCAGGGGGTGTTCAGGTCCTTGTCGATGCAGGATGCAATCCATCTAGATATAACTTGTATGGTGAAACACCACTGCACCTGGCAGTCAGGCATGGATTTATTTCTGTTGCCGAGTACTTGCTTATGTTGCATGTACCATTGCCACCCGACATCTTGCTAGCTGCATCCGAGTCGCATAACGCATCGATGATACACCTTCTTACAGTCAAAGAAGCTAATGTTTACGCTATTGCAGCGAATGGGGACACCCCACTCCACCAGGTTTTGCATGATCCATGGGCTGACTCGGAAGAAAATCTAGATTGTGTTAAAGTTCTTATCAATTCTAGGTGCAATCCTTGTTTACCCAATGCCCTCGGCAAAACCCCTTTCGATGTTGCAGTAGAACATAACCATCTTCTGGTCGTTCAGTATCTTTACAGTGCACTGAACTCCACATTCTCCCCTGATGTCCTCGTCTCCGCTGCTGGGCGTGGATCTTTCGAATTGGGGATTCCACTGATTAGATTCCTCGTTGACAAAGGAGCTGGTCTACATGTCACTCACCCCAATGGAGACACTTTGCTTCATCTCGCCATGCTGGCTCCTTCGGAAACAGAATGCCTAAAAATAATCAAATTCCTCGTCAACGTTGGATGTAACCCCCGTGCATGCAACCTAGCTGGTGAAACACCATTTCGTATTGCAGCCCGCCAAGGTCACATATCGGTCATGGAGTATTTTCTCTCACTCGGCATCTCAGTCCCTTCAGACATAATGCTCACTCAGCTGGAAGGAAATCCCCATGTTCCTGGTCCTCACCACTCAGTTGTACGTTTTCTCCTGGAAAAAGGAGGTGACACACACACTGTCGCAAAAAACGGTGATACTTTGCTACATCTCGTTGCGGGAGCTTACCCAGAAGAAGAAGCTTTGAAGCTGGCTAAATACCTGGTACACGCTGGCTGCATTCCGCGTGCACACAATTCGCTACAAGAAACACCACTTCATATCGCCGCACGAAGTGGATTCACATCTGTCGTCAAGTATCTGCTTTCACTGGACACAAAACTCCCTCCCGATATACTGCTCACTGCATCAACCGGTTGTGCCAGCGTGCAGGTGATTCGCCACCTTGTCCAAGAGGGTGCCAATGTCTCCGTTACCACATCGGACGGAGATACTCCACTACATCTACTCCTAAGCACTGGCAGAGGTAACGAAGATGACTGTCTAGAGTCCATTAAAATCCTCGTTGATGCTGGGTGCAATCCTCGTGCTCAGAATTTGGCTGGGGAGACACTACTGCACCGTGCGGCCAGGCGCCATGGATCCAGCAGCATCCTGGAATACTTTCTTTCACAAGGTGTTCCACTTTCCCACGATACCTTGCTCGCTTCCGGGACACCATCGGCGCTTCAGTTCTTCCTTGGGAAAGGCCTTGATTTACGCAGTGTTGCCACTGATGTTGTCACGGACCTAATGTGTCGCGTGCTCGAATCGAACCCTCTGGAAAATGATACCATGGAGTTTGCTAGAATCCTCATCGGTGCTGGCTGGGATCCTGCGCTGAAAAATTTAGCTGGTGAAACAGTCATCCATGCCGCGGCGAGAAAGGGCAAGATTGGTGCTGTCAAGTTTTTCCTTTCGCAAAACGTGCCGCTCCCCTCCGATATCCTGCTCGCTCTAATACCACCTCCCTCCGATGTTTCACCAGGTGTCAATGCCTGGCTTCCATGGCGCGCCGTGCCTTGTACCCGCTTCTTTATTCGTGAAGGAGCAAGTGTAAATGTTGCTGCGTCCAATGGAACCACTCCCTTGCACCTCGCCATGATGCATAACTTCACTCCCGAACAGAATACGGAATTGTGGGAGCTCGTCGAAATTCTTCTTGATGGCGGTTCTGACCCCTCTGCACGAAACGTGAATGGACAGACACCGTACGACTTTGCAGAAGCAAAAGGACACTTTTTCAAGGAGAATTTCCTGCGCTTGGTCCGAAACTCTAGTACGCACCGTTTGCGTTCCCGCCAGTGATTGGGATTTGTAGTATGTTTACATGTCGGAAATAACCTCTTGGTGTACTATGTAGCTATCTCTTCTCAAACGGAACAAATCATTCAATTCTCACCTATCAGTGACTTCGCGATTGCTGAGGGGTATGCAGCCAGGTCGGGTTCCGAACCATCATGATGCCCGTGCAGCGACAAATCCCACTGGCAACCTTGCAATTGAAACCAGTAGTGGTTTCCCGTGACTGTAAGGCAGCGCCTCACAAACTTCGATGTGCCATTGCCAGTGACAGTATATAACAGCTGCCGTGTGGGTGACCGAACCCGAACCCCTTCCTTAGCCCACTCGCCGTAGTACACCATGACTCATACCTCACCCCATCATCGCACCTTCCTTGTTCGCCTCCGACTTCAGCCGGCTCACCGACGAATGCAAGAGGATGATCAAAGGGGGTGCCGAGTGGCTCCATATGGGTACATGACCGCTATGTGACTGACTACAACGCCCCCGTAGATATCATGGACGGGTATGGAGTCACGGTGTTGTCGACTCACAACTTTCGATGTACTGATTGATCTACAGCCACTTCGTGCCGAACCTTATTAGCATTGGTTGGTTGCCGCTCAACAGAGAACCTCTCATCCTGACGTGCGCTTCAGGTCCACCTGTGCTTTCCTGCATGTCAAAGGGTGTACCCGGAATATTCATAGATTGTCACATGTTGGTGGTGCAGCCCGAGAAGGTACCAATCGTACACCCGGCTAAGTTCGTGCTGCAGATCGGTAACACCTCTTATCCTAGTGGATCGATGACATTGCCAATGCAGGGGTCTCGATGTACACCTTCCACATCGAAGCAGCTTGTAAGTCTGCGTTTTGCTCACTTTCCATGCATTTCTAACAGTGACGCGCCGAAGCTGATCCTGTATCCATCATCCGTGCTATTCATGAGCGCAACATGAAAGCCGGTGTTGGGATTTCGCCAGACACGCCATCTACAGCCATCACAGACGAGATCGGTACCGCGGCCGACATGCTGTTGGTCATGACCGTGTATCCCGGTAGGTTGCACATGTCTGACCGACCACCGCCAGTCCATAAAAGACTTGTGATACTAGGTCGCGGTGGTCAAACGTTTATCGAGCGCTCTGTTCCAAAGATCGCCGAGCTTCGCGCTCGATTCCCTGACAAAGATATTGAAGTCGATGGCGGTGTTGACCCGAAGACAATCGACGTCTGCGCTGAGGCTGGTACGTCCTTGGTTTGTAGCAACAATTCTGAAACGAAACCAGGGCCCTTACGCAGGGAGCAATGTCATTGTATCTGGAACCGCAATCTTCGGTGCTCCTAGTCCCGAGGACGTCATCGCACAGTTGAAGGCGAGCGTCGAGGCTGCCCAGGTGAAAAGAACCCAAGCTCCGTGATCCCGCGAGTTTTTGTTGATAGTAGAAGGCTTGCGATAAACATAGGTTCAATCTTACAAATTTTACAACCAGCAGTGTTGCGAGAGGAGAAACTTTACATTGAATCCGAAAATGGCGTGGTCCTTTTCGGTTACGGACCCCCTTGTGATCGCGGTCGGTGTTCAAACGATCGTGTGCCGCTCCCGCTTCACCCCGACAAAGATAACCTTCCACAAGACCCTTGCGCGTTCAATGATCAGCCATGACCAAACTCGAATGTGAACTTCGACTCGAAAGACGTCACCGACAAAGTGAAGGCGTGAAAAGCAGGGGGTATTGCGAAATAACGAACTAGTGTACAACAGTAGGGCGCCACCCCAGGCGCCGCGAAGAAGGAAAAAAAAAGTGAGGCAATGAAAACACAATGGATCAGCGTTCCCCGTTTTGATCGTCCGTCAAGGATACGAAACAACACCCCACCTCTCCTTTCCTCAACCAATATGGCCCGTCGCAGCCACCACGAGCGCGACCAGAAACGCGACCGCAATCAACACCCCACTCGTCACCGCCGCAATCCGACACCGCCTCACCCACGGATTCTTCGCCCCCCTCCCCAACCTACCCGGCTTTGGCGTCAACGACACCATCGCCCGCTGGCTCTGATACGGCGGCGGCGGCGGCGTCAAACTCAACACCGAGGGCGCCACGAACGGGTATCCATGGTGCATCCTCATCGTGTCGAAACTGTGCATGCTCTTGCTCGTGTTCGTCCAGAGTGGGAGGCTGCTCCCCCCGCCGAGACTATTGTGGTACGCATGACCGTATCCTGTCACTGAGCCGGAACCGTGCCCGCGAGAGGGGGGCTTGGCGGAGAGGAGCCACCCCCCGATGAGCCAGCACCACGGTGCGATGAAACCGAGCCAGAATAGGACTTGGATGGTATCCGCGCGCTCTAAATGTAGCATCCACTTGGCACCTGCTTTGTTTGCGGACTCGCGTTCCGAGGCGGGAGGGAGGTACAACGAAGATGGCGCAAAACGGCGGTCGATGAAAGAGGAGGATGTAGAAAAGGAGGTGCCGAGGTCATGCAGACTCGGTGCACTCACGCCTATGCGTGAAGGATGCACGGTAAATGGAGGGATGGGACGATGGGGGTGAGGATGCTGGTTAAGGTGGAGGCTATCTGAACTGTGCGGGCCAGGTGGGTAGTTGTAGGAGGGTGGAGCGGAAGATGAATGTGAAGCAGAACGAGGGTGCAAGATTGTACGTGCGGGGATGGATGGTTTGACCTGTTGGGAGGTATTCTGAGGTATTGGCTGCGGGAGGGGTGTGGGTGGAGTATCAGCAGTGTCTTCAAGGAGGCGGGAGTCAAATTGATGCACGGTTCCGTCAGAATCACGTCTGAAGCCATCCTCTGCG
>JBBPRK010001743.1:0-10765 GCA_038093075.1 Boletus patriciae | reverse complement strand
CCCCGCCTGCATCTGTTTTACAGACCCAAACCACGATTCCAAGCACGATACCCGAACCATCCACCCCCACCTCCTCGAGCCAACGCACCGCCATCATCGCCGGGTCCGCAGCAGGCGGAACAGCCCTCCTCATTGTCATCCTCTCCCTCGCCTTTTTCGCCCGTCGAAAACGGTTCAAAAGACTCGACTTTATAAACGCGATCAGACTCAAACGAAAACAGGAACGGACGAGAGCGACGTTGCTCGACGGTGAAGACCTCGACGACGTCGACCTCGCACGCCCACCGCGCAGGTACACCGACTACGACACCCCCTGGGACGCCCGGGAGAACCGTGACGGCGAGCGCGCGTTGATGGCCGGAAGACGGATACCGGGTACGCCCGAGACCGGATCGGCGTTCAGGGAGGACGTGTGGCCCCCGCCCAACGAAGGCACCCGACTCATGGATCCCTTCGCCAGGGACCCTCTCGATATGGATTTGAGTCGCATCGTGGACGACGTGATGGGTCCATCTGCCACGGCCGTCCATTTCTCGGATCGGTCGGTGTCCTCGGTCTATCGTAACTCGGTGGCCGACACAGAGGGCGCCGTGCATTCGAGGACGGTGTCGAATGCGTCGAATGCGGCCTTGTTGGACGCGGCGGGGTTGGGGGCGGCACCAGTGCGATCGAGTCCGTTGGCGCAATCGGGGACCAGGCATCAGACCGGGAACGTTTCGTGAACGCCCGGTTCGCCGTTCTTTATACGGGTATATATATCTGTCCATTGCATGTACGTCTGCTCCTTCATCGTATATGCACTGACTGACGCTCACTTGGTGCAGATATATATACGCTTACTTATTGTTATCTCGCACGCCCACTGTTGTTCTTGTTTCCTCCTTGTTATCTCTTACATTGATGATTATGACACCGCAGACATTTCATTATCACCCTCATGGTGGACACTTGGCCCACAGTCTGTTGTTTTGATCTGACTATACACAATGTTACAGTGCTTTTACTTGCTCAGTGGAACAGGCTGTGCTGTGACCTCCTAATATCTCCCTCAGACTGAAGATAACATAGTTCCTCATACAGTCAAAGTATATCCACAACCACTTGAGATCTGGTGCAGCCATATGGAGGAAGCACTTACATTCCTGCCTGGCTGACCTCTGCACCACCTGGATCTTGGTAGGTCCTTGAAAACAAGCCTCTTGCATGCCTGTTATCTAGATATCTGCATGGGTAAGCCTTGGGGTGTCACTGTGCTGTAAGCACACTGGCTTACCTAGGTCCCATAACTAGTACATATACTGCTGTGATACTGAATGGGTAACCATTCAGTATCCTACCTTTTGGTGTAACAGCTATGCACAGTGGTCAGGTCACTTACATGTGCCAACCCATAGTACCCTACCTGCACAGTACCCCCAACCTGTCAACCCATGGGTCCTAATGTCCACAGGTACTCCTCCTAGGTACATGGGTCTGTACTTGCAATGGGTGTACCCAAAAGTTACTTGGAGGCAACCATGTAAACAATATATCTATGTACTTAACATCGTTTGTATCCCACCCAATTGGTAGCTCACCTGTTGGAAATCATGGTGTACCTGGTATGTCATATATGGACAGATGGTTGTAGTCATACATATACTTGTGTTTGTGCTTGTATCGCTCCTATGATATATAGGGCATACCTGGAGTCAATGTGGCACACGTTGACCCCACCGTTGACCCTGCGTGACGCCAAGCGAGGTCACCACGCCAGTACACGGCCTGTGACCTGGCGTGGGAGCTCGGCAAGGAGCAGGGCGTTGGTAATGACCGATCACATGCTGCATGCAGTGCTTATCTAATCTAATCCGATATCGATCGAAGGTGGTGGCCCATCCCCGTCTGGGCGGCTGACTCAGCCATGACTGCACCGTGACCGCGTGTCGTTTTCTCTTCGTTCTCTCCACTCTCTTCAACAGCTGTCGCCGCCGCCATGTGTTGAGCCCGTCGTCGCCAGAATGGGCCGTGGTCAGGAGATGGAGACGACCGGCGTCTGTCGCCGGCCATGGCTTCAGAACTTGGAGAATGAAAAACGGCGGTGAGTGCCCTCGCTGCCCAACCCAGGCCAAGCCGTGCCCGCTTGGTCGCCTGCAGTGACCGACAATCGTTTTGGTCGTTCCAGTTGGCGCTCAAGTCTCTGCCCTTTCCACAATCTCGGCAAGTGGAAAGAAGGGAAGGATGGGTGCTTTCGAGCGGTCAGTATGTTTCACTTCTTTCGATCCTTTCGTTTGCTGATCACTCAATCTTTCATTCTCGCACTTGTTCCCATAGCTCCGTTTGGAGTCAGTGAAGAAAACGGGCGTTTCGTCACCCCATGAGCCTCGCTCTTTTCAATCCCTTCGGTCTGTCCGCTTCGGGCAGTGCCACTCGTCGCTCTCATACATACTCTTCCCTCTCTTCACTTTTTTTACTCTCTGATCACTTGATCTTTCGTTTTCTTCATTCTCACCCTTGTTCCCATAGTTCTGTTCGGAGTCGGTGAAGAAAATGGGCATTTCGTTGCCCCATGAGCCTTGCTCTTTTCGATCCCTTCAGTCTTTCCACTCCGGGCAGCGCTGCTCGTCGCTCTCGTATGTACTCTTCACTCTCTTCACTCTCTTCACTCTTTTCACTCTTTTCACAGCTTATTTTCCTTTCCTTGGCTTGGCCACCTCGGCAAACGTGTCCAAACAATGAGGATGCCCTTGGCGACTCGCGCTGTGTTGGGCTGATGGAGCATGCTCTCAGGCTCTCACCACTCGGATGACCCCGTGTGAGCTCGCACACTGAACCAACGTCGTCAGCTACAACGTGCTGTGCTGTGCCATCCATGGCACCTGCTCAACACTGTGCTCTGTCACCCTCGCTCCCTCCAGACCTACCACCACAGCACGCGGCAAAGCACGCTCGAACACGCCATGAACTGGCGAGCACTCCTGCTCGCTCGTTGAACCTGCCCTCCTCGGCTGGTGACACGGTAGCCCCACACCATAAAGTGGCCAACTCGGAGCAGCCCCTCGTCCACCATGATGGATGTTCCACTGGTGCCGGTGTGTCATCTGGACAGCCACCCCAATTGCCATTGAGCCCCCTTCACCAGACGGACCACAGTCCCGCAGCTGTGATTGTCTCACCGCGTACACAGTGCTCGCTGGTGCTGCTCGAGCGGGAGACGCACGACACCTGACTCAAGATCAGGCAGAAGGAGATGGAAGGCAAGGGCATGGGAAAGTGCTACCCATGCCAGGTGCAGAATTACCGGGCCTGGTTTGAGCAGGAGCAGTCACGGATTGCTGCAAGCAATCCCTCGCGAGTAGCACTGCCTGCGTTCCCTGTGACTGCCGCCAAGGTGGCGGCTTTCCTCCACCACGATTCCACTTGTGAGAAGGTACATACGGTCTGCTCTTGCTCGTCTTTGACTCACTGACCCGAGCTCCCTCGCTCAGCTCAAGCGCGGAAGCAAGTCAGAGACAATCAGGGGCTCATCACTGGGCAAGTCTCACATTGCCCAGGTTGTCAATGCATTGGAGAACCACCGGCTCAACCACGAGCGTGAGTATCCCCGGGACCATGAAACCAGGAACAGCCTCCGAAAGGATGCACGCATCTGAGCATGTGAGTTGGCTTCAAAGCACAATGAGCCAAGCAGGATCAAGAGGTCGCAGGCCATCAAAGCTGCTGGGACCACCTCTGGTGGGTCACAGCTTGGGATTGCCTTGCCTGTGTTCCCTTTGCTGACTGAGCCCATGTCAGACACATACACGAATGAGGAACTTCTCCGATGCTCCCTCTGGGCATTGACCAAGTGCTTGGGGAGACAACATGTCTTTGTTGGCTTGCATGACCGTGTGATGCTGCTGCTGTCAGCAGCCACTGCCTTCCGAGGCGAGAGCTGCTGCATGCTTCAGTGGTCTGACCTGTTTCAGACCACGGCACCCTTGGACCAGACCACCTGAGTTGAGGTGAGGAGCTCACCCAGTCAGTTCTGCCGTGAGGGAGAGGGGTTGCTCATCATGCATGTTGTCTCCGCAGGTCCTTGTGGCCCTCACAGACAATGCAAAGCACAACCAGCATGGGCGTGTGGATGAACACAGTGTCATCCGACATCGCCAGGTGGAGCTCTGTGCTGTCAGGGCCCTCGCATTTATGTTCTTCGGGCATTTCCATGTCTTGGACTGCTCGCCTCCGAATTTCACTCCTGACTTTGCAAACAAGCAGTATGGTGAATATGGCCATTGGGAGTGGTACTCCCACCACGTGTTCTATGCTGGGTCTGCCACGAAGGAGATGTCATATGATAGTAAGCCCCTGCCATCATGCAGACCTGGCGGTGTTGTGCTGACAAGAGCACATGTATGCCTCAGACCATCATGAGTGAATCACGATCATGCACAAGAAGAATGATGTCGACATCATGAAGAAGACCCATGCCAGCCGATACTATGCAGCTCTGACTGCACGTGCACATGGTGCCAGCACAAGTGGCACCAAGGCCCTCGGGGGATGGAACGAGAGTGGTTTATTCAACTCTGTCTATGATCATGCATTCCCCCTGGATGCATTGTTAGGGACCGCGATGTACAATGGTCGCCGTCCTGAGGAGTACTCGCTCCCACGTGGCTGCCTTGGTAAGCCCATGGCCACGGATGCTATGGATGAGTGCTGACATGTTTGCATTGCCTCCAGTTCCCCCTCAAGATCTTCTCCGCCAGATATTTCCCTTCATCAAGTCAGCCCAGGTGGAATTGCATGACTGTGTTCACAAGTCACCGCTGACGATTGACATTGCCCTCAAGCAATTCCTCTCTGTGCTCACATGGTTTCGCACTGTTCTACTTCAGGATGGTGCTGTCCTTTATTCTCGGTATCCTCAGCTTCCCCTCTTCCAGTTCCACCCCTTCAACACTCTGGAATTTCGTGCCTTTGCCAGCCAGTCAGTCCAGCAGGTGGGGGGTGTGGAGGAGGCCTCCCGCCTTGCCTTCCAGAACCTTCCACGACATCTTGTCGTGAGCCTGCAAGGGATTGTTATGAACCTGTCACTGGAGCAGCAAGCCCAGCGAGCTGAGAATGAGGCCCTTCGTCTCGAGGTGTGGCAGCATGTTGCAACACAGAATGTGCTGCTCGCTGGGCTTGCCCGACAGCCAAAGGGCCAGAGAGCCATGAGCAGAAGAGCATCACGAGGTATGGTGTACATGAAGGTACTGCTATGGCTCTCGACTAACTCGCCCACTTGCAGCTGTCTCCTCCTCGTCAGCAGTGTGCACCTCCATGGCTCCACCCCCAACTGAGCCTGTGACTGCTGGTTGCCCCGGTGTGCCACGAGATGACACTCGAGCTGCTGATGGCCTGGCCAGTGTCGTCGTTCCCCATGAAGGGGATCGGGCTCCTCTTCCTCTAGTACTGGAGAATCCCACCCCTGCAGTAGATTTGTGCTTGGAGATCTGGACAGCCCTCACCCAACGCTATGGCAGGGCACATCTCGATGCCCATCAGTGGAAGTGGCGAGATGGTGATTGGCTGCCCCACTACTGATATCAGCTGGTCAGCACCATCATGGAGCTGTGGACAGAACATACTGAGGGCTTGGGGGGACATCTTTCCACCCGAGAACTTGCAGAGCGGTGGGGTGCAAAGTGGCGGTGAAACAAGGGCAGCCTGAAGACCGAGGGGGGGAGGTGTGCAAAGGTCATCATGCTTGTCCAAGAACTCACAGCCAAGCCCAACTGGAATGTGCCCCTGGCACTGAGGTTCATCAAGGAGAAGTATGAGAGCAACCCAGCCTATCTCGGCAGGGTTTGTGCATTCTGTGACTACCTTCAGAAGGACCATTGTGCAGGCTGCTGAGCTGTCCTGGAGGCTGCCTCTCACTATCCCTAAGCCGACTGGACTGATTCCGATCTTCTGGGCCCATCCCGGCGATTTCTTCTCCCTGGCTCTCAGATACTTCATACACACTTCGTAATGCCTGTACTGTACATACAAATGGATAGCCCAAAACCTACTACTCCTGGTCCTCCTCTCTTAGCTTGGACAACAATGTGTGTGCCCCAGTCTTGGCCATCTGGTCGGTGCACATGTCGATGACATGTGGCCTCAGTGAGGAACTGTGTTTGCCATACTTGCGCAAGAGCGCAATGGCTTGTGCTGCCTCAGACATCCATGTGGCACCCACACCCAGTGCTCGCTGAACTTCACTCTTCTTGATCAACTTCAGGCGCTTTCAGTGGTGGCCATCATAGACCTGCACCGGGGACACCGTCTGGCTGTACCACTCCGAGAACAAGATGGCAAACCACCAGGACACGATGACGTCCACATTTGTCTGCACATGGTGCTGGCCTTGCTTGAATGCTGTGTAGCCGTCCCGCATTTTGGCTGCCTCCATCAGCCACTGGATGACTGGAGGGACCGGGACTGACTCGCTCACCATGACCGCACCACTGGACTTGGACTGGCCGGCTGGCTGTTGGACAGGTCCAGCTGAAGGGGGAGTCGGATGAAAGGAGACCATGAGCTTGAGTGTGTTGTCGGCCGGGACACACACGGTTGGCACGTCAACACGGACCCTGATGATGTTCAAGTCAGCAGTGGCAGCCTTGAGCTGTACTTGGGATGCAATGGGTCAGGATAAGCGACCTCTGTTGCATCTGGTTTGGGAAGTCCTGCATGAGTGACACGACACGGTCCGACTCGAATTGAGGTGAGGAAAGGAGCCTACCTGTGAGCTAGGGGACCTGCACGGCCAGCTGCTCGATCAGCTGTTGTGTGTCCGTCTGCCACTCGTGCACAAGGGTGGCGTTGTATGCAGCCGGTCCAACACGTGGGACCTCAATGGAGTACGCATTCTGTCAGTCCTCGATGCCGGGTGAGATGAACGTCATGTAGATGTTTGCCTTGATGCTTTCGGCGCTGGTGGCATCCCACTCCCCTCATTCGTCGTCTGAGTCCTCAAGCTCAACAGCTGGGCTTGCTCGTCCACCACCCGGGCTTCCGGGAGGCTCTTCCTCGCTGTCTGATGGGTGAACTGCTCAAGCGACAAGAAGTGGGGGGGGGGGGGTGAGAACCTGTGAGCTGAGTGATCGTGAGAGGGGGGAAAAAACACCTGCCATCGTCGTCACGGTCCTGTGGGTCTTGCATCTCCGCCGCATCCTGCTGTGGCCCAAGCTGGCTGGGAGTGCCTGGAATGAGAGAAAGAGGGGGGGCGAGAACCTGTGAGCTGAGTGATTGCAAGAGGGGGGAGAGAACACCTGCCATCGTTGTCACAGTCCTGCTGTGGCCCAAGCTGGCTGGGAGTGCCTGGAATGGGAGACAGAGGTCGGACGACCTCCACCTCCTTTGTGAAACTGAGCATGCAGTTCAGGAGGACCGCGCGCATCCGGTCCATGTTCGTCTTCATGGTGAACTGGCACCTACCATCGTGGTATGGCCACTTCTCAGCCTGTCACTCGACCATCCGGACGAGCTCCTCACGACACCTACCCTCGCTGCCAGTGAGCGCATGGACGTCAGCAGCTTTCCTCATTTTTTTTTTCATGCCTCCCACTCAGATCATTCACGTCGTACGGCACCTCGACCGTCTCCCACACAACGGCCTGTTCATGGCCGTTGATCGCTCTCATCTCGAGCGCCATCATCATCACAGCATCAATGGTGGTCATGGTGGTGGTGGTGGTGGTGGTGGTGGTGATGGGACCGGATGGAGAGAGCGGATGGACAGGGGGTGCCCCTGTCATGCTGTGGCTGTGTGGCATCATCGTCATTGTCGTCCGTTCGTTCTGTTCTGTCTGAGGGTGAGTATATGGGTTGGCCCATGTATTTCCACTCGCAGGGTCACCAGCACCGAGTGACGTGACCGTGGGAACCTGGGTCACCACACATCAACGTGGTGGCCACCAGGGGCCAAGTACATATGTATAGTGGGCAAGGGATCAATGAGATGCTTTCCCATCAATTGCCACTTTGTTCAGGTCCATTACTAGTCTGAGCTCGTAGTCTCCACCAGTCTCCACCCAATTCTTTCATCACAACCTCCTTTTCACCTTTGACATCATTCATGAGAGCAATCTTCCTTACATGCATATCCTTCACAAGACCCTATCAAGTCCATGATCTGAGACAAAGTAGTGCCCTAATGGTTTGGATGTATAGCTGGTTGTAGACATGTGACAGGGGCATTTGGCCATGGCTGAATAGATGTTCAACATCCAGGTGCTAGTGTTATTTTAATGCAGAATTCTGATCTAGTTGTAATGGTGTGATGATGCAACATCCCCTCTTCTATAGTGGACCTAGCTAATGCATTATTACACTACTGCTTTATGTAAGTGGATAATGCATATTCCAATGCATACAATTCCCATCATCCCTGTCATTACTGCCCATTATGCCATCCCTTGTCCCCTGGAAAGCCTGCTGCCTTGCCCTCCTGGACCCTTGTCTATCGATCTTTTCTGGTATGGGTATGTGGGTGCACACCCCCATCATGCCATCATTCTTGCTCCACCTTGTTCATCCCACTGGCACATAAACATCTTTTGAGTGAAACAACCCAAATAGGCTTCAGCATCAACTGGAGCTCTAGGAAATCGAAGTTGGAGGAAGACTGACTGAGAGTGCTAGCAATCAGCTCAGGAGATGTTCTCACTAGCTGAAGTGGGAGATAACCAAGAGAACTATGTAAACTGGAGTTCTCTGGCTGGCACTTGTGGCTTTTTATACTACCAGGTATGTATGTACATATATGTATCAGATCTAGCCAATGAGTCCCAACATAGCCTAAGTATGTGGCAGCATGTGTTAGGGGCATGCATCAAGCATAGCCATGAAATGGAAGAAAGACATGGAGCAACCGTATGGCGGTGGTAAAATGGAAGAGAAGAAAAGAAGAACATAGCCATGCACTGCACAGAGATGAATGAAGTGAGGAGTGCATGAGGCATGGGTGTGAGACGAAAAGAGAAGCATGGGAACAGTGTGGCTATTATATGTTAATCTGATAAGGTAAGGAAAGAGAAAGAAAACGACTAAGTCCATTAGGACGATGTTAGGCATGTTGAGCTGTAACACTGAGTCACACTGTGGCCATTCTCCTTGCACCATCTTACTTAAGCACCACCTAGCCCACTCACACCACCTTCACCCACCCTGCTACTTGACTGGTACATGACTTGGGGTATGCAACCACATGCATATACAAAGATGCTTGTGAGTCATTGTCATATCCCTGAATTTGACCAAGTCCAGCCCTGACCTTGGACTACCTCAGTCCACCTTGGATCACTCAGACTACTCAGTTCACCCTTGGTCTCCTGACCTCGGTCCCATCTTAGGCTACTCGGACTACCACTGATCCCTGACATTGGTCCCACCTCGGATCACTCGGATCAGTTGGACCATTTGGTCACTTGGATTAAGTATGGCCTTTTATGGACTACCCCATTTAGACTTGATCATCTTGTTATCCTGTCACTCGCTTAACCTCACATGTACTAGGCTTGCCCTTAGAGATCCAGTGTCTACGCCACTCGGATCTTCGGGTACTGCCCCCATTCATTCCCCCAGATCTTGTATCTGACTGTCCCTCAGACTAGTACTTTCTCCAAGCATGACGCTTTCAGTCTTTGAACACTGCCTTTTTATTATACTATATAAACCCGGACTTTGTAGCACTAGTACTTCAGTTCAAATATCTTGTCGTGTTCTCGTCTCATCCCCTCATCATCATGTCACTGTCTTTATACCCATGCCCTCTAAATTCCACTTGTCCTCTCGACTCCTTCACTTGACCTTCCTGTCTGTTCCCCCTAAGTCGATCTTGGACTTAGAGCTCCGAATAGAACTATACTCGTTGTCATCCCTGGTCATAGACCACCACTCGGTAGTTACTCTGAGTCTATCCGACTTGTACCCAAGTGCATTGAGTACTGACCTCCCCTATCATCCCCGAACCTTCGGAGTTTCCTTGGACTGACTTGGTGTTGCCTCATCAGCGCATCGGCCCTTCATTCCCCTCTGATAGGTTCCGAACAACTACTTAAATTCGGGACAACTAGACTTGGAACTTGGGTGCAGCACACAAGCTGAAGTTGAAGTCCCACTGTGACAAAGCCCCATTCTCGGAGTTCCAGAAGCCGTCTCTGGCAGTCATCAACCCCAGCCTGGATGGTAGTTCAAAGCTTTACTCTTATCCTCCCCACTATGCCATTCTGCCCATCCTGGCACTAATGTTGCCTTGCACACCCTCACACACTGCCATGTCATATGAGTGTATGAGCACATGCATGCTTTGCATGCACTTGCCTGCCCTAGCACTCTTACTCCTGCTGTCTTATCAATACTGGCATGCCTTCCTCATCTACTACCTGTTTTACCCACCTAGGCACACCCCCTTGTGCACCCTTGTGCACCCTTATCAACTTCCTCCAGGCCAATATCATATGAGCACACAAGCACATACATACATCCATGCTCTTACCCACCATCAACTATTACACTAAAGTGTAGAATCAAGGTTAAAGCACACACTCAAGTGTAATGTGAAGACACAAAGAGAAGCTAGTCATAGACAGTGACACTAGCTATGAGAAACTCAGACTAAGTGTGATGGCAACTTAGCTGGAAGACCTAGAGTCACAATGCTAGGTTGCATAGAACTAGATAAGGAGCATATAGTGGAAACAGTACTACTTATATAGTTCTGGGAAATGTGCACAGACCAACCTGTGGACATGGATGGACCATGGTG
>JBBPRK010001742.1:0-10768 GCA_038093075.1 Boletus patriciae | reverse complement strand
TCGTTGGGATCCGAACTTGCCCAAGCTCGAGCGCACGCTGGTGCTCGCCGTTAGTGGCAACGAGGGCATCGAATAGCTTTTGCGGTGCCTGGTGTGCGTTCGGCCCTATCGCCGTACAATTGGATTGGTGAGTTTCTCGTCCACCATACTACATGTCAACACGCCGACGCACCGAGTGGTCCTCCGAGTTCGATAAAGAAGCCCATGGTGGGCGGTACCGTGCGGTCATCAAGCACGGTCGTAAATTCTTGCACTTGAACTGTATCCTCTGAGCTAAAGGCTTGAACAGCCGCTAGGAGTTGATAATCTGTGACCTGCGTGAGCCCGAAGCGAATCGTCGACCTGTCCCAAAGAATCGCCAGAGGTCATGTACGGTGTGTACGAATGGTAATATACTGACCATCTCCTTCCCGAGTATTTGAATATTGGCAATTTACTCCCAGTAACAAACCCGACGATGTAGATCACATCGCCCAGTCGATATCGCCACAAGCCGTCCCTAGTCGTCAAGACCGGCTCGTAATATTTGCCCACTTCCACTTCCCACTGCATTACCAATACAATTAGCAAACATTCAGAACTCTAACGCGCGGGGCCAAATACTGACTGCTTGGCGGAGGTTTTCGTGACTTGCATCTAGAGAGACATCCAAGAACTCGACAATGTCGTCACTCTGAAGAGCGAATTCGTCCAGTTTGTTTGCATCATACGGAGCCCCAATCGCGGCCTCCGTTGAACCATATCCAGGGCAACGGATGGAGGCATTTGGTCCCAGAATGGACCTCACCTGGATGAAACGCTTCAATCTATCACAATCATCAGAGAGCGCGTAACCACACACCTTCGGAAGTACAGTAGCAAATTGGCCATTACATACAGTCAAAAGTACATTAACATTTGGCCAAACGCGGGCGAACCATCCTTCAGAAGAGGACGGGGGCCCGATCTCAAGCAGTTCTGCTGCGCGCTCGGGATTTGCATGGATGTGAACCTGCGTAGCGCTTCAGTAACAACATTCATATTCATTGACCGCTGGCTTACCTGCAGGTACTCTCGAACATGATCAATACCTTCTAGATCAGGTAGTCTACCATCCCTGATGCAAGATACGAGCACATCCCAATGCTCCTCAATGTGGCGGATGAGATCAACGAACGTTGCCGCGATCGGTGTATAGAATTGGTACACGTCTCTGTGTGCAAGGAAGAAGAGACCGTGAATGATCAGGAAAGAAGGAAAGTATCCGATCACGGTCGCTGCCCATGGTACAGCATAGCCTGACACTGGAACGCGCAATACATTAGTGTGTCGTCGTGGATAGGAGGGTAAAAAAAGACGTGCTAGTGAGGGACAACCGGCTTTCACCGTCGGCATACCATCCAAGACTCCTACGCACTACTCCCCCTGATGCGATGCAGACGGGGATCGTTTGCACCACTTCGTCGGGTGCACGTTCTATCACCTTGACATCCCTGTATCCTGTGCACACAACCGCAGCGAGCGGGTATTTGTTATTTGGGTCGAACAATGGGCGAGTCGGTATGTTCAATCTTGCGTGGTGATTGTATTTCGCTAGAATCTTTGGGCTTGTCCCAGATGTAGCGCTGGAAGCTGCAAGAAAGTCCGGTAGTCCAGGGGAAAACATATTCGCGACGTCCTCTTCCTTGCATGGCTGTAAGTTGAATTTATCCACGAATGGCTTGTACGAGTCGTAATCCGAAAGTGGAACATGGGACCTGAAATCCGCTACCAGGGTGGCGTCGACCTCGGTACCACCGTGCGTGGAGACAGCGTCGCGAAATTCAGTGAGTGAAATTGCTCTGGATGCATACTGGGTGTTGAAGTTGTCCCGGATGATCCCGAGAAGTGCGTGATTCGTTCGTTCTGGTAGGTCGGCTATCCACTGAGGAGTCTGAGAGTCGCCGACATCTTGCGAGACCATGACAACGACCACCATCTTGCTAAAGTTGAAAGGAGTCGAAAAGAAATCTGAAGATGTGGATCTGAATTCGAATTGTTTGGAGTTGGCGGCTTAAGAGGCGAACCTTTGGATGGATGATCAGGTGGGCGATCCAAGAGAAGAGCCCTTGGGATGTCAGATTTATATACAAATTATTAGAACTTCTATTCTCACAATACCGCTAGTCGCTAAACCGGTCTTGGGCGGAACTTTACGCCTTGCTTTACGCGTTATCAGAAGATCTACTTTCTGGTGCGCAGATACCCGATCTTGAAGTAAATCAGCAGCCTATCAAGATGCCTCTCCTGTTGCGCGAATTCTATCATTACATAAACGCTAATGGCTTTACACACCTGCGCACGCAGTGTGGCCAAAGCAGGCCACGGGATCTCCGTTCGACATAAATATTAGTTCTTTCCTTCTGATCCACTAATGCTTATATCGAGCCGCAAACTGCGATGGATCATCCATCCGCGCGACGCCCGAGAATGGAAAGGGCCTCCGTATCTGATTTCCTACACGTCTAATCGGATTTCAGTGAGCACCGCTTTGCCGTCATGGACCACGGAGGTTCTCGCTTGATGAGGCTAGTCTCGGATCTGTCCGTTGTGGTGACGGACATTTCTGCACGGTTTTGTAAACACCGGCAGACTCCGCACCCCACCATAACGTATGGATCCGAGATTAGGTTGGGCTAGGCAGCAATATATGTATATGGACTTACAGTCGAGTCACCGTATGCGGCCCGGGGCATAGTGGGTTACAGCTAAAAGAAGTTTACGTTCTTGACATCGACAATCGCTGCCCTACAGACTTTCTAGTGTGCACGTATTCGTGGTGACTATCCTTCGAGGCCCGCGAAATTTCATCCGTAAGCAAGGCCTCGGTGCCAGTGAGCTCATCGCGTATCGTTTGAAAGCTGCACTACCGACGTGGAAGGGCGGTAGCTGAGGTTCGGTTTGCAGCTGTGGACGAGTCTATCAGACACATTGGAAGTTCAAGTTGTGTTTGAAGGCTACATACGATACCCTCGGGCGATTGGGAAGAGTGCGATTCGGCCTCGGCCATACCCGGCCTCTGGGTAGGGATTTTCTGGTGATAAAGCATCAACGTTGAGTATATAGTAGGTCGGAGCGTTCAAATAATAATTTTCCTGTGTTCTCCACCACTTGACTGTTGTCGGGAGAGGGCCATGCCAACCGCCGATTGAAGCCCAGCATGTTCGATAACCAAGCCAACACATTTATTCATGAATGCGTTGTCCCAAAACGCAATATGGTCACCAAAATGTGATGCGAGCAAATCAGATCTTCCGCTGCTTGCCAGGGAGGGGAACTGGATAGGTGTGTCGTGTATGGCCATTCTGAGACTCTGACTGAGAGTAAGGAACCGTCGAGCCACAGGATCTTGTAGCCATAACAGGGAACAGCAAGATTGACAAGAAGGATGGGCAAGTGCACATTGGAATGAGGGTAGCCGTAAGCGCACAAAGAGAATACGTGTGTGAACTGATTATCCAAAGCGACACGTGTGTAAAACGCGCATCCTCTTTTTTGACCATGATACCCGGTCGATCATGTTTTCGAAGATAGGCCGGTGGTCAAGGAATGGTGCGTACCTGGCCAGGCGAGATATTGGAAAGTACGATACTGATGGTGGCCCAAGAGTCGGGTGCAGACCGTCGCTCCTCCGGTACGAGAGGGTTAAAGACGGTCGAAATCGATGGTCGAGACAATATATGGTCAGTTGCATTCCTCGATGATGGGAAGCACATCGTGAGCGGTGGCAAGGAAGGGAGGATTCGACGTTGGCGAGTGGAAGATGGCACCGAGGTGGGGACGCCGATGGATGCGGGGAGTACGATTGGCAGCCTCGCGGTGTCACGAGATGGAAAGTGGATCGTCAACGGGACGGGTGCTTACCGGGTGACTATGTGGAACGCCGTGGCGGAGAGCCACTCGAAGGTGAACGAGTTCAAAGGACACAGCAGCTACGTGTATGCGGTGGACGTCTCCCCGGATGCGACAAGAATCGCGACAGGATCAGAGGACGGCACTGTCTACGTCTGGTCGCTCCCGGCTGGCCAGCGACTGCTCGCCCCCGTGCCAGGCCAGCGTGGCACTAATGGCAACTACGTGGTCGCAGTCAAGTTCTCACCTGACGGACACTTGATTGCCATTGCAACGTGGAACCGCTATTCCATTCAGATCTACGACGGTCAGGACGGTCGCCGCATCGTCGACGTCCCAATCCAAGTTGGTTCGTCGTTCAACCAGTCCATCGCTTGGGCCTGCGATAGCAAGCAGCTCTTTGTCCTGTCTTACGATGGCAACATCAGCTGTCTGGACGTGTCCACCGGCACGACACTCTTGAAATGGTCCATTCACAGCAGCGATAATGCCAAGTGCATCGCCCTGGCAAGTAGCGGCACGTTCATCGCAGCGTCTGCCGGATCATCGGTCTCGTTCTGGGACACTACAACACGCAAGCGAATCGGGTCTGTTGTACAGCATCCAGCCGATGTCGTGTCCATGACCATTTCGGTAAACTACGACCTTGTGGTCGGTGGTGATAAGAAAATCACCCTGCGGAATCTCTGTGATGTGCTCCCCTCGGGCTACTATGAAGATGTACGTGCGCTTACATCAAAGACTCGACACGTCAGATGGCTTCCTAATCAAAAACCGCTGTAGATGTTCCGTGAACAGGAAATCCAGCGCATGAGGGCTGAAAACGCTAAACTCGAGGAGTCCCTTCGTGCACAAGAGAGCAACTCAAGTACGTTTATGAGAACCCTATCTCGCATGTCACTGACATGCCCATTAGAGAGCAAAATCTCGCATCTCGAACGAATCGTCCAAGAACTGCGTAACAAGCTCGCGGATTCCCAACGCGCAGCCAACCGGAACACGGATACCCTGAATGAAACCATAAAGTCACTTGGTGCAAGCAATGAGAGCTCGAGTGTGTCCATCGTCACCCTGACTCACATTTCGTTGAAATTTACGTTCATTAGATAGAAAAATTGCGCATCTCGAAGAAACTGTTGAGGAACTGCGCATGCAGCTTGCCGATTCTCAACGCAAAGTCCATGAAAATGATAGCCTCATCAAGACCCTTCATGC
This sequence comes from Boletus patriciae, assembly GCA_038093075.1. Lineage (NCBI taxonomy): Eukaryota > Fungi > Basidiomycota > Agaricomycetes > Boletales > Boletaceae > Boletus > Boletus patriciae. Next base: position 5,683 of record JBBPRK010001742.1, on the reverse strand, counting down.
CGTCCTTCGTGCTCACGAGCTGCAACATCACTGCGAAGCTTTGTATGCTCAAGGCCGCATACATGATGCTGCAAAGTCTCTTACCGAGATCTCGATCACTGGGAACAACGAGGTGAGATCCAACATGCGGATCATCGACTGGGTTACCGGTGAGTTTTGCGTAGAGGGTTACGACAGAGTGTATTCAACCCCTTCCATCAGAGTTTAAGCACCGATGCACAAAATCACTGGAAAGCATTGGAAACGAGGCATCGAAGATCGAGGAATATGACCAAGCACTTGCAGCCTACTCGATCGCGTTGTCCCTCGGTCCCTCGAACCCGAATACTGTACTAATCAAGTGGGCGAGCACGATGTTGACTCGTGGTTCAGTGGACGAAGCGTTAGGTGCTGCTGAAAAGGTATGCTTTAATGATGGACTGGAGCAAGACATTAACTCTCTCCCGGCCCAGTTTGAGCTTCCGAGGTTCCTCATCTATCAGACGATCTGTGATGTTCTTGAAGGGGGTGGTCACATCACGCAGTCAATCCAGTGTTTCCGACAAATGGAGAGCGAGCTAGCAGAGGATACGAGTATACACGCCGAGCGAGCGGCGTGGGAACTCGGTGAGGGATTCCAAAGGTGACGCGGCCAGGGCTAATTCAAACATTTCCAATAGACTTTCGAGCGCGCTGCGTTGGGAGGCTGAAGAAGTTGGGCGACACCTCGATGGAATCTAAGAACCACGACGAGGCCATTGGATGCTACTCGAATGCGCTGTTACTCGGTCCGATGGATCCCGGCGATCTTCTCGTTAAGCGCAGCGAAGCCCGAGCAGTGATGGGCTCATGGGAGGAGGCATTGATCGATGCTGACAAGGTATGTAATGTATTTAATGTCACATTAAACGGAACTTAGCGATCTATACTATTCAGATTATTGAGTTCGACCCATCATCTTATAAGGGATACGAGAGGAAGCATGCCGCATTACACGGCATGGGGTGTTACAGCAAAGCATTCAAGGACTTCGAGATAATGCTCTCAAAGCTCGAGCGTTCCACTGATCCACACATGCGCGGTGCGCCAATTTACCAGTATTACACAATAATAAGTTTTGATTGATTTTGGACAGAACTTCGTCGGCAGTATGTCGATGCAACTCCCACGATTCAAAAGGTGATCGAGAAGACTATCCGCCACATGCCACGTGTGCTCATTGACACCTCTACTGGTCGTCTCCATGACAAGACGCAGCAAGCAGCCGCTTTCAAGGAACTCCCAATCTACGACGAAATGCGGTCTTCAATGACTACTCGGCTCGACGACACACGTATTTCGACAGAGGTGAAGGAGTTCTACCGATATGTGATGTTCTCGCACAGGTGGCAGCCCGATGAACCGGTATTCCAGCAAGTCGAAAAAATTTCCATCTACACGCTACCAGCGTCTCCAGCCTACACCAAGCTGCAAAATTTCTGCATGCTCGTGCGCACTCTTCGCTTCGAGTGGGCCTGGAGCGACACGTGTTGCGTGAACCAGCTCGACAAGGGGGTCCAGCAAGAATCTTTGGTCGCCATGTTCAGGTGGTATCGTGGCGCGTCCCTCACGGTTGTCCACCTTCTCGGTGTCCTGTCAGAGTCACAGGAAATTGGCTGTCTTTGGAGGAGCATCTGGAACACTCGCGGGTGGACATACCAAGAATACATTGCTTCCGAGGTTGTCCAATTCTACACCGAGGACTGGAAGCCATACCTTGGATTGGACACCTTCAACCACAAAGAATCGCCTATAATCCTTTCGGAAATGGAACAGGCAATGCATCTTGGGAGACAGGAGTTGGCCACCCTTCAACCAGGCATAGATAGAGTGCGCGAGAAGCTCTACTTAGCTTCTACGCGACAAACGACGCGCGAGGAAGATATTGCCTACTCACTGTTCGGCATCTTCAACGTCGCGATCCCGGTCATATACGGCGAGGGCAATCAGGCAGTCGGTCGTCTCCTGGAATATATCCTCACACGTTCGGACAATGTCATGCTTCTCGCGTGGACTGGGAGCTCGGGTAGTCACCACAGCTACCTCCCCGCCGATCTCACGGTCTACAACCAAATCGTGCCACCGCATTTTCCACAACCCGTCGAGACAGCGGGGATGGAAAGCATGATCACGGCATTACGCCCGCCACTTCCTGACCTTTCCCTGGCCGAAGCACTGTACGACCGGCTCTGCCATCTCCCCCCGCTCTCACTCGTCGCTGGCCGACTGAGGCTTCCTGGCATTGTTTTCCGCCTCACGGACCTCATGCCTCTCCCGAAAGCAGATTGCGAGTCCGACATCCCTGTTTATCGTGCGACGACACCAATGCTTGGCGACGTCGAGATCAAGACCACGGACGACCTGTCCGGGATGGAAGGTTTACTTCTCATTCACCCCTGGATCAGTCCTCTCCTCGACCAGGATTTCTCGTGTGGCGAACCTCGGTTCGATCTCTCCACGCGCGCATTGCGGCTCCTCGTCTGGCTTAGGCAGCCGTTTGGTGCGCTGTTGCTTGCACCGCTGGCGCGCGTCCAATACAAACGCGTTGCGACGGATAGTTTGATCATGGTTCGCGTCCGCGAGGAGACATCGGTGACTGAACTGATGGACGGCATCCGTACGGTCGACATACAGTAGACGTAGATTGATGACGTTGGACCTTTGACGACATACTACGTTATACCCCACCTTCGTGACCTTCGTAGTCTGCCAGTTCTTGTTCTGCACGGTTTCGTTGCGATCTTTGCGATTGGGACATTCTCCTCGTAATGGTGATACAGAGACTGGGTGGTCAAGGAGCATACGCCACGGCGGCCGCGAGAATCTGCCCAAGAATTATAGCGTGCGTCCTCTGAATCTTCGAGGAGTTGGCGCTACACCCTGCTGTGCAAATGCATGTCACATATTGCGAGAGAGGTGGAGAAAGAGTCTTTACGCCCGGGCCAGTGATGCCATGGTTGCTCCGACACCCGGGGCACGAGACCATCGAGGGTGTGAATCTCATCGATAAGGAAAAGCCTGGGCAATATTCAAGGTTGCCTTCGGCCCGGACTGGGCCCTGGGCGTCGTTCTTTTCGCTGCGCTCATACTTGGCCGGCATGTTTTCCAGGACAACGACTCGCTGGTCAGGGATTCCTTCGGGTGCCAGTGCGTAGTACGACTCTAGATGATTGTGGTATATACTGACGAGCGCCAAAGACCCAATTGGGAGTAGTTCACACTCCAGCAACGCTCACCAAACGGAAGTAAAAGCGACGGAAATCGATGCTTCAAAGGACGTTTGCTCAGTCGCATTTCTTGCTGGTGGGAAGCACGTTGTGGGCGGTGGCTACGGTGGGAAGGTTCGATGTTGGCAAGCAGAAAACGGCCAGGAGGTGGGCGCGGCGATGAATGCAGGAAGTACTGTTCTCAATATCGCGGTGTCCTCGGACGGAAAATGGGTCGTTGGTGGGACGAAAAATGGCCAAGTGATCGTATGGCACGCAGAGCGCCAAGAAAATGTCACCGAGTTCCAAGCACATGGAAATTGGGTGCGTGCTGTCGATATGTCTCCAGACATGACGAGAATTGCAAGCGGTTCGGACGACAAGGCGGCCTGCGTCTGGTCCATCTCGTCTGGCGAGCGGCTGCTTGGTCCCTTGGAACACGACAACGTTCTGGCTGGAGTCAAATTCTCTCCGGATGGAAATCTCCTCGTCACTGCGACTTGGTGGAAAGAATCCGTCCGTATCTACAACAGTCATGACGGATGCCTCCTCGTTGATATCCCAATCAGAGTCAATTCATACGAGAATCAATCCCTTTGCTGGGTGCTTAGTAGCACGCTTCTCTTCGCTTTATCCTTCGACGGCGACGTCATATGCTTTGACGTGTCCACAGGAACCATGCACTCCCGCTGGCACGTTTGTACTGGCGGCGACACTGCCAAGTGCATAATCGTAGCGAGCAATGGAAAATTTATCGCAGTCTCTTCAAATTCACTGGTCTTTCTCTGGGACACCGCGACTCAAAAACAAATTGGACCTGTAATCGAACACACAGATACCATCCGCTCCATTGCTATTTCACCAAACTACCTTGCAACCGGTGGAGGCAAGACGATCACCATTCGGAACCTCGGTGATATCCTTCCCTCACACTATGCCGATGATGTAAGTGCTCCGCACCAAGAACCCACTGCAATGCATAAAATGAGGCTTGAGCAGGTAATATATGGTATGAAAGACACGGCCGGTCTCGCCCCAGGAAGCACGGTACGTGGCGTGCATCACAGTACTCGATTTCATGACCATTTTCAAGGCAGTTGTTGTGACTAGTAACGATGATGTTGATCGTCTCACAAATTCGGTGGCGTCGATGTATTTACAGCATCTTCCATTTGACAAAACACCGAATCTCCACGACGAGTGGGTAGTTTAACCATAACTCGAATTGTTTGTGAACTCATGCGCTAATTGTTACTTGATGTTACTAAAGATACTTCCCAAATGATATCACCAGTCATGTCAGGCGAGATGGTCATGACCCAGTTGCATCGGGTGGGTTTGCAGACATCTACAAAGGGATGCTCCAAACGAGCTGGGAACCCATTAGAGTGCGTGATCTGTTGTGGCAAGCGATACGACTACTAATGAACCCAGGTCGCAATCAAAGCCATCAGAACATATTCGGCTGAAGATGGCAACTTTTTCAAGAAACACAAGGTATGCGAACTTTCTTCTTGGATACGCTATGCCGGTTTGTTTTATCACACCACTGACGTCACGATTTTGCAGCGGCTCCGCCGGGAGATCAAAATTTGGCTGACCTTGAAGCACATCAATGTCTTACCACTCCTTGGAACCACAGCGGGATTTGGTCGATTCCCCGCCATGGTGTGCCCCTGGATAGAGAATGGATCTTTGACAACTTACCTGGAAGACCGCCATGATCAACTCTCGGCTGTTGAAATCCTTACTCTGGTAGGTATCTTATGGCTCGTAGGGAAAGCAACATGACTCACTAGTACTGTAGCTCAATGACGCCGCCTCTGGTCTACAATATTGTGAGTGCATGATTCAACTTGCATTTTACCACTCGGAAATGAAGTAGCATGCTTGACTAGTACACTCATGTTCTGTCGTGCACGGAGACCTATCCGGCGTATGTGGTATTGCACCCGCTCACGATAATGTCAGGACGTTAACGTACGACCTCTCCAGTCAAACGTGCTCGTTTGCAAGAGCGGGAGAGCCTATATTTCCGACTTTGGTCTGTCAACATTGCTAACGGAACTTGGTGGATCTTCGTTTGCCACTTCGGTTCATGAAAGAGGGACGCTACGCTGGACAGCTCCCGAGTTATTTGACCTTGAGATATCTGAAGACGAAGTAGAACCATCGAAGGTTATGCCAACCAAACACAGTGATGTGTATTCGTTCGGAGGCGTGATGTTGCAGGTTCGTGGCAGCCCCTCCAGCATGCGCATCTTGATATATGTATCACGAGGAACAGATTCTGACTGGGAAGGTGCCCTACCACTACTATACTCGCGAGATACAGGTCGTACACGCAATTTCTAGAGGAATAACGCCAAGACGACCCAGCAGTCCACTGGTCACCGAGCGCCGGTGGATGTTTATCCAATGGTGTTGGTCTCCTGTCGAACCGTCTCAATCCCGACCTT
>JBBPRK010001741.1:0-10772 GCA_038093075.1 Boletus patriciae | reverse complement strand
GTCAAGGATCTCTTCGATTCGACTGCCTGCTATTCGTAGCCGCCGATGAGGCTCGGTGGCGGGCAGTGGCAGGCTTTTCTGAGAAGGGAGACAGGGGCGGGGCAAGGGGATAGCACGCACTCATTGAAGGCCAGCTAGATGGACTTCTACGTCCCTGGTGGCTGGGGTTTGTACGGGCTTTCTCCATGCTTGGAGAGGATAACAAAAGGGCTGTAGTGCTTGTCATCCAGTTTCTTCGTCAGGCGATCCGAAGTGATGTGTGTGGCTTCACTCGATCTCCGACCTGGAACCCGAGCGACGGCAACCGTTGACGGTCGTAGGCTCGCTTCATATCCTCCGACACCTTCACCAACGCCGCTTCGGCCTCTTATCTAACCTTCTCATTCTTCTCGCGAATTCGTCTGCTGCTTCTGCCCTTCCCACTCGCCGAGGGGATGTACCCTTCCAAGGATTTTCATCGTAGTTGATAAAGAACTAGGGGGAATAGCCAGTGGAGGACTGCGCTCTGTCGCTGCAGGAGAACCCTGCGAGAGCAAGTCAATCTGCCCAGTCGGCGGACACCCGCTGGCGGGGGTAATTCTCGATCTCAGAGCATTTGCAGCAAACAACGCTGAGGGGTGTCACGATGCCGCGAGTTTCTTTGTGGGAGGGGAACGCTTTGGGTTGCGGGGTCGTGTGACGCGTTTCTTGTCAGTGGACTTGGATGCGGTAGAGTTGCTCTACGACCGCGTCGTCTGCGTCGGAGAGTTCAGTAAATGAGCGCTCTCGTCATTGCGCCTGTTCGGGGACTGGCTTCCTGCCATGAGAAGCCTTTCATATCACACACCCCTCTACATCCATATCCGGTCATCCAACCCCTCTGCATTTTGTTTCCGTGTCAACGCCGTCCTCCACAAACCCACAAATAGCTCCTCGTCCGTCCACCGTTACTCACGCAAAGGACGCTCACAGAACGAGACGACGCCTCAAGTCTATTACCGCGAAGCAGCTCGCCGATGCCCGCTTCGCCGCACTCGCACAGAGCTGCAGGCACAGCGTCAGCCTGCTTTTCCACACGTCCAAGAAGGCGACAAGCAAGTCGTGTGTCATCCGTAGGAGACTTCGCTCCAAAATGACCGCTGCAATCGACCTCGTCGTCGCTCGCAATGCCGACCCCACACACGCACCATCGGCGAGTCCCCTTTGTCACGTCACATTCGTATGCTAATTCCCTAAACAGCGACAGGTGACCCCATATTCTAACACGCATACCCAGATTGGACATATCTCGTCATACCCGACCTCGCCATTTACAGAACACCACTCTCCGACCTCGTCCAAGGCGTTCGAAAGGCTTTTCTGAGCTTGAACCATGAATTGAAGCGTTTAGAAGCTTCGTGGTCTATCCTACCGAAATCTGAACCACGCTCACTTCATGGAATGTTTGCCGATAGCCGGCTACCCTCGATATATCGTCCTCCCAAGCCCGCTAGCAAGCCCCAGTCTGTCATCCGAATGTGGATACCAGAGTGCGCATAGCGTTCAGACGCGTCATGTGGCTCAGCCAAACACAAAATTATATCCACACGCTTGTATTCAGATAAACCAATGGTTGAAAAATGAACACGTCGGTCCCTTGGATGGCCGAGTTTTTGTGCTCGACTCGTCGCGGTATACAGACGGTATGGCTCGGGTGGATGGGCTTGCTCCAGGATCGTATTCCCGAGGAGACAAAGTGTTCATAATGTGCTTCGTATGGAGTGCCATCCGAGCGGACATCCGGGATGCATGACTCGCCCCGCACCAATTTTGCATCGCACCAGCGTTGCACCACCACCAACTCTGAACGACAGCACCACGTTTGATGATCTGTTCAACGGAAAGACTGTCATCACTGGACTGGTCGGACTTGCCTCTTGAGCTGAGCTGCACGCCTAGTACACACAATAGTCTAATGATAATTTGAATGGGGATGCAACCCGGAATCAGGGAACATTGGCGAAACCTTGCCTCGTTGAGGGCAGTCTTATCGTAGAACTTGCGGTTGCTCATCATATCCCCGATGACGCCGACTCCACCCACATAACCGGGATCTGAGTAAGCATTAGCGCCCAAGACACGCGATGAAGGAAGAAACGCATGTTCGTGAGGTAATTGGCACTGCGTACCACGAGTGAACCCAAACACCTCGTTCCTTGACGCTTTGAAACCTACCGGTGTGCACGATCGAGGAGCCTCGATGTCGTCGACGGCGAAGAATTGTGCGTGGCAGATCGGACTTCTCAGGCCCAGTGATGGTACAATGCTGACAATTCAGTAAGACCATACAAGAGTAGTTGCTGGGGATGACTCGGACGGTAGGGTGTGGGCAGTCGCTTTCCACCCTGACGGAATGCATTTTCTTGGCGGGACGACCCTTGGGATTCGACGATGGCGCGTCGCAGATGGTCAGGAAGTAGGAAGGCAAACCGGAATGAACATCAACGCCATTTCCGTGTCAAGGGACGGCAAGTGGATAGTATGTGGGACTACGGCGGGGACGAGCGTGTGGGACGCAGAGCTGCAGAGAAAAGTCGTCGAGGTGGAGGACAAAAATTATGTGCGTGCAGTCGACGTCTCGCCCGATTCGACCAGGTTCGCCACCGGGACTGGGAGCATTGACAGGAAAGCGAGCATCTGGAGCATCACGACCGGGGAGAGACTAGTTGGCCCACTCGAACATGGCCGCGCTGTCAACGGGATCAAGTTCTCCCCAGATGACAGGCATATCGCCACTGCCTGCCTGGACTCCATCAACATCTTCGACAGTTACAATGGTGACCAGCTCATCATCATCAACAACCTGATGCCTGACGACATTGCAATGACTCCCATTGTCCGGCCTTTCGACGGTCGGGTCTTCGCCATATCCGAAGGTGGTAAAATCAAGTCTTTCGATACGTCCACCGGATCCCAGCTTGCTGAATGGCCAATTCACAACACTGGCAGCGGGGGTGTCACACCTATTGCTCTGTCTGCAAACAACAGATTTATTGCTTTCGCTGCTGGTCGTTGCATCTCATTTTGGGACACATCGGCTCACACTCAACTGGGCAGCCTCTTGGAAAATGTTGATCTGATACATTCTGTTGCCTTGTCGCCCGATGGCATTCATCTCGCAACTGGGGAACACCACGAGACAATTACCATATGGAATCTAAGTGATGTCCTGCCCGAGTCCTTTCTCCCTATCACAGTAAGTACAACATTCCGGATGTTGGGACAACCAATGACATTCGTTTATCGATCTACGTTTCTATTAACCATTGTCCTCTTTGACCCCAGAATGTGAGTGGTCGTCGCTTTCAGTCGTCGACAGTGCTCTGAACATCCCTCTTGTTGTTTTCAGACCCAAAATGTAAGCAATCCCATCTTCGTTCAGTGATACGAGTTTTATGGACGGTGACACACGGAACCAAGGTATCATCCGACCCGCCTCAAGACCCGCCCGAGACGAGTAGCCAAGACGACGACGACGATCTGCTCGAGGCAAGAATTACCACGGTTGCTGCACGAATATGCTTCACTGACGGTAGTAACAGGTTGAGTTGCCCCCGAACACATCTGCACCATTATTCGACTACGATGAGGTATGTAGTGATAATATCTTTTTAGCACGTGTTAACAATACCCTGGAGCCTCCCTCGCCCGAATCGCGTGAAAATCCTCTCGAGTCTGGTGCACAAGCACCGGGATCATCCCCCGCTGAACTGAATTCCTCTCCGGGGCCACCGATGAACACGTCTGTCGAGACGCCTGACCCAAAGCACACTTCTGACAACCCTGCGTCGTCCGAGGGGAACCACCGAACAATCGGGAAGTGGTTCAGAAAAGTCACGATGAAACGAAGTCACGATCGCGCGCCCCGTAAAACGCGAGCCGAGGTGCCCCCTCAATCTGGTACCCCAGCACAAGCGAGAGCGACACCCCCGAACGAGAGGCCCCCAACGATGGCTCCCGGTAAGCGGCAAGCAGTGAGTGTGCCCACTTAAGTTCATACAGCGAACGGATATCTGACCACTCGACTCAGCGGACGGTTTACAGTGGTGGACCAAAGGCCCGTTCATGCGTCTTATCCGTTTGTGAACACCATTGCTTATCGTGCCTCACAGGAGAAAAAACCGCCCAAGACCACTCCGCGCTCAGAAGCTGGTCCCGCCAATGTTCCCGACGAAACGAAACCTGAGCCTTCTGGGGTGCAAGACAACGTGGAGGTGTGCTCCACTTCGTGCGCTTGGGGGCTGGGGCTCACAATAATTGTAGCGAGGAACTGGTGGACTATCATGGCACAAAGCAAAGGTTTCAGTTTCTTTTTCAATGTGGATACCCTCGTGGATTTGTTGCGGACGATAGGGGTGAAACGCATTAAAGGGCCCGCGTCAAGTTGCGGTCGACAATCCCGATATCCACTATAGACATTTCTATCATCCACTACCAGTCGTTTTTTGAAACATCCTGTATCTTCATTGTCGCACCGTGGATACCCGTAGTGTTTGTTACATAAATTCAATTCCATAGTAGTGTACAAATGTGGTATCGAGTTCCTACGAGGCTCGTCCGAGTCACATCCATGAGCGTATCAACACGCACGAGTTTCCCGAGTCCTGCTCGGTGTCGTGTTGTAGCGACCCTGTAGGAGATGGGTTCTTTTCCGCAGAGGCATCCAAATCATGCACGTTGTCGTTCCTAGAGAACAGCCGCATCACCCTTGCACTCGCTGGCATGACCACGAAGAACACGATAATGCAGCATTCGACGCTGAGGGTCACGACAGTGGCAGTGGGCTCCTTCGGAACGGAAACCTATATCGCAAGGGCGGCTGAGACAAGTGCGATTCTAGAGACTCATGAATTCTCGAGCATATGCGATGGCGCTGGCGCAAAATCTCGTGCGACGGCTGTCCCGTGGAATCATGCATATCACCGTACTGCGAATTTCTGTTGCGACAGGTTTCTTGGCAATGTACTTGAATGCGGTAAAGTCCTGCTCGTCGTGTGGGTGCTCCGCGACCGCGTCCGACGTCGTAGTCGCCGCTGGTGTCACGTTTGCGTTGGAGAGTACAGTAAATGAGTACTTGAGTCCTGATTGAAGGGTGAAAGCGAACGGCCAAAGACCCCATTATCACCCCCCTCTCCGTCCATATTCGGTCATTCAACCCCTCAATGCATTCTCGGTAGTTTGGTTTTTCTCGATGCTGCGACTGAGTCGACTGCCCCGATCGCGCTCCATCAACATCCGCAACACCACCCCGGGACACGCCAACCCGCACTTTCTCGACCGCGCCCGCCTCCTCGACCCCTCCCACCCCGCTGCGCGTCTCGGCCTCCGCAAGCTGCCGTCCTTTGTCTGTCCCCAGTTCACCATCCGCGCACTCCCCAACGCCGTCCTCCACAAACCCGTCGAGTTTGTCCCCATCAATCCCCTCCTCGTCCGCACGCAGAAATAATCGTCCACCTCACCCACGAAAAGGACGGTTACGGAACGAGACGGCACCCCAAGTTCATTGCCTCGAGGCAGCTCGCCGATGCTCGCATCACCGCAATGGCACAGAGAGGCAGGCGCAACGTCAGCCTGCGTTTTTACACCTCCAAGAAGGCGACAAGCAAGTCGTGTGTCATTCGTAGGAGGCTTCGGTCCAAAATGACCGCTGCAATCGACCTCGTCGTCGCTCGCCGCAACGCCGACATAATACACGCACCCTCCGCGAGTCTCCCTCTTCGAGGAGACACAACGCGTTCGTAGTGACCATCCGAATGTTGCAGAGTCAGGAGAAATAAACTAGAGCGCTATCCGAGACAACCCCATCCAGCTGACATCATGCACGACCCGCCCCCGCTCCAATCTCGTGTCGCACCACCACGTCTGACCGCCAGCAACGTTTGATGACCCGTTCAACGGAAAGTCCGGATCATTACATATTCCTTTTGGTAAAGGGTTTCATTTCTGGATCAGCTGCATGTCCAATATACACCATAATCTAATGATAGAATGGGCCCGCAACCCGAAGTCAGCGGACGTACGATAAGCAATTGCAAGTTCCACGCTAAGACTGCCTTCAATGAGGCAAGGCTTCGCCCATCCGGTGTTCTCTGATGGCTCGGTCCACCCATATTACCGGATCCGGGTAGTGAGCATTAGCGCCCAAGACACGATGTGCCACGTGGACGGCGTTTGTGATTACCATTGGCACGCGTGAACCAAAACGCCTGGCCCCTCTACCCCACGTGTGTGCACAATCGAGGAGCCTCGATGTCGTCGACGAAGACTAGTGCGTAGCAGACTTCTCAGGCCCAGTGATTGTACAATGCTGACAATTCAGTAAGACCATACAAGAGTCGTTGCTGAAAGCGCCAGTGACGGTACACTGTGGGCAGTCGCTTTCCACCCTGATGGAATGCATTTTTTCGGTGGGACGGGAGATGGAATTCAACGATGGCGAGTTGCAGATGGTCAAGAGGTAGGAAAGCAAACCGGAATGAACATGAGCGCCATTTCTGTGTCGAGGGACGGTATGTGGGTAGTATGTGGGTTTTGGGGGGGTGCAAACGTGTGGGACGCAGAGCTGCAGAGGAAGGTTGTAGAGGTGTCAGAGGACAGAAAATTCGTGGATGCAGTCGACGTCTCGCCCCAGTCGACCAGGTTTGCTACCGTGACTGGGTCCGGAACGAGCGTCTGGAGCATCACAACTGGGGAGAGATTGGTTGGGCCACTCAAACACGGCAGTGATGAGTCTCCCGGGGAATCAAATTCTCCCTAGATGGCGGACGCATCGCTGCTGCCTGCGGTGACTCCATCCACATCTTCGACAGCTACAACGGACACCAGCTCATCACCATCGAGAACCCGATGCCTGACAATGTCGCAATCACTCCCATTGTCTGGCCTTCCGGCACTCGACTGTTCGCCATGTCCGAGGGCGGTAAAATCAAGTCTTTTGACACGTTCACTGGATCCCAACTTGCCGAATGGCAAATCCACAGTTTCGACAGCAGAGATGCCATGTCTATTGCTCTGTCTGCGAACAGCAGATTTATTGCTTCGTCTGCTGGTCGCTCTGTCTCATTCTGGGACACGTCGACTCACACTCAACTAGGCAGCATCTTGGAAGACGTCGAGAATATACGGTCTATTGCCTTGTCGCCCAATGGCACTCACCTCGCAACTGGGGGAGCGAGCAACAAAACGCTTACCATCTGGAATCTAAGTGATATCCTGCCCGAGTCCTATCTCCCCATCACAGTAAGGACCACATTCCCGATGCTTAGGGCGACCAATAACATTCGTTTATCACACCACCTCATATAAACCCTTGCTTCCCTCAACGCAGAATGTGAGTGGTCTTTGCTTTCAGTCGTCGACAGTGCTTTGAACATCCCTCTTGTTGTTTCCAGACCCAAAACGTGAGTGCTCACGTCCTCGTTTGGATACGGGTTTCTGGATGTTGACATACCGAACCAAGGTATCATCCGACCCGCCTCAAGACCAGCCTGATACTAGCAGCCAAGATGACGGCAATGATCTACTCGAGGTAAGAATCAGCACGGTTGCTGCGCGAAGACGCTTCACTGATGGTGGTAACAGATCGAGTTGCCCCCGAGCACATCTGCACCATTATTCAACTACGATAAGGTATGTAGTGATAAGATCTTTTTAGCACGTGCTAACGATACTCTGGAGCCTCCCTCGCCCGAATCGCGTGAAAATCCTCTTGAGTCTGGTGTACAAGCACCGGGCTCATCCCCCGCTAAACCACACTCCTCTCCAGGGCCACCGATGAACTCGTCTGTCGGGGTGCCTGACCTGAATGCAGCTCCAGACAACCCCACGTCATCTAAGGGGAATCGCCGAGCCATCGGGAAGTGGTTCAGAACAGTGATGATGAAACTCAATCACAATCGGACGCCCCGTCAAATGCCCTGCGAGACCCCCGCTCAGTCTGGTATCCCATCACAAACTAAAGCGACACCACTGAACGAGAAACCTTCAACGATGGCCCCCGGTAAGCGACAAGCAGTGCGTGTGCCCGCTTCCGTTGATACAGGGAACAGATATCTGACCACTCGGCTTAGCGGACGGTTTACGGTGGTATGCCACAGGCTCGTTCATGCGTCTTATCCGTTTATGAGCACCATTGCTTATCGCGCTTCACAGGAGAATATGCCGCCCAAGACCGCCCCGGGCCCAAAAGCTGATCCCCCCAACGTCTCGGATGAAACGAAACCCGAGTCCCCCGGCGCGCAAAATGACGTAGGGTCCACTTCGTGCGCTTTGCAGCGGGACTCATAATAATTCTTGTAGCCAAATCAATCGCCCAAGACCACTCCGCGCTCAGAAGGTGGTCCCGCCAATGTTCCCGACCAAACGACTGGTGCGCAAAATAGCGTAGAGGTGAGGGCCCACTTTGTGCGCTTCGCTGCTGGGGCTCACAATAAATTTTGTAGCGAAAACCTGGGGCATCGTCGTACACCGTTAAAGTTGCCTTTCCCTCATGGATGTGTTGCGGCCGTACAGACAACAACGATGGAACGCATTAAAAGATCCGCGTCAAGTTGCGGACGACAATCCCGATGTCTATTATTGGCACTTGTACCATCCGCTGCCAGTCGTTTCGTTGAAACGTCCTGTACTTTCCCTGTCGCACCGCAGTACCCTGGTATCAGTGTCTGTTGCATACATTCAATAACATAGTTGTGTAAAAATGTTGTATTAAGTTCCGATGATTCCCGTCCAAATCACATCCATGAGCGAGTCAACACGCATCAGTTTCCCCGCTCCATGCGCTGTAAGAGGCAAGTTCTTTTCCGTAGAGGCATTCACATCAACCACACCGCGACACGACATACTGCTTCGCGAGCGGCCGGGTTACTAACTGTACACATTCAACATCACGTAGACGCTACCGTTGGAACCACTGAGCAATAAATGACGGTTTCGATCACAGTACGAGTCCACATCATGCCTAGCTCACATACGCCGCACACTATCATAATCATACAAACGCTCTACCCTACCCTCTCTCACAAATGGGACCCCCGCGCACCACCCTGCTCAATCTCATCGGTTCCCGCCCCAAAAAGTCCCATCACAAACCAGGGACGATCAGTTGCATTCTGTACACCGTACTCGGGGGGTTATCTGACACACCCTGAGCGAGTCCATGTCGTCACGGCTCCCACCCACGAGCAGGATCTTGTCGCGGTACAGCTTTCCCAGCTTGGGGTCCAACGGCGCCTATTTGAACACCGTGGCGTACATGTCCGGAGCGAACACGAGCGAGTAGGTGTACCTATGACGCGCGACGTGGTCAAAAACAAGTAAATAAAGTAAAGACGGAAAAAGCATGCGCATCACCCATAGTACCCAGCACGGTACCCAACGGTGATGTGCCCAGACGTAGCCTGACAATGTTTACACTCGCTCCCCTGGACGAGCGAGATGTGTTCCCTCAGTTCGTTCCAGAGCTTTGTATACGTATTGAAACGTTGACGTCCCAACTATCGTTGTGCACCGACAGATCAAAGGTCGCGAAGAACAGCTGGCGGAGGTAGCACACCCCGACGCAGTACAACCTGACGTTAACACGGGGAGTGTGCAAGCGTTTGACTATCTGAATCGTACAGGGCACGGATTCCGACTGTAGCGGTCTTGGCGATCAAGTAGTCCGGCGGCGGCTCTGCCCTCCTATCAGCTTGACATCTTTTTCACCACTTCAGACTCCCAACGCCTGAGACGCGACCCCGCGCCCAATCATGGCATCCCTTATGAATACCAAACGAATGATGAACTGACCAATTCTCCAGCATCTGCGACGGCGCCTCCGATAAATCGCGCGCGACGGCTGTCCCGTTAAATTGTGCATATCGCCCATCGTACCGCGGACTTGGATGCGGTCAAGTCCTGTTCGTCCTGTGGGTGCCGCGTTGTGGTCGTCACTGGTGTCGTCTGCGTCGAAGCGTTCAGTGAGTGAGTCCTCGTCGTTGCACCTGTTCGGGGACCGTTTTTATTATAATTGAGGGGTGGAACGGATGGCTCGCTGTCAGGAGAACACACTGGCAAGTCAACCTCATTATCACCCCCCTCTACGTCTATATTCGGTCATCCAACCCCTCAATGCATTCTCGGATGCTGCGACTGAGTCGACTGCCCCGAGCGCGCTCTATCAACGTCCGGGACACCACCCCGGGACACGCCAACCCGCACTTTCTCGACCGCGTACGCCTCCTCGATCCCTCCCCCCCCGCCGCGCGTCTCGGTCTCCGCAAGCTACCGTCCTTTGTCCCTAGTTCACTATCCACGCCCCGCCCAACGCCGTCCTCCACGAACCCGTCGAGTTTGTCCCCATCAATCCCCTCGTCCGCACTCATAAATGGTCGTCCACCGCCACCCACGCAAAAGACGGTCACAGAACGAGACGACACCTCAAGTTCATCGTCGCGAGGCAACTCACCGATGCCCGTGTCGCCGCACTCGCACAGAGCGGCAGGCGCCACGTCAGCCTGCTTTTCCACACCTCCAAGAAGGCGACAAGCAAGTCGCGCGTCGTCCGTAAGAGGCTTCGCTCCAAAATGACCGCTGCAATCGACCTCGCCGTCGCCGACACCATACACGTACCCTCCGCGAGTCCCCCTTGTCTTGTAGCGTTCGTGTGCTGACTCCCGAAATAGCGGCCAGCGACCCCATATCCTCCCCTGAATCTCGTCTCCCGCCCTCCACGAGAAAGCGAGCCGCTCGTCTTGTAAGGTCACCCCCACTCC
>JBBPRK010001740.1:0-10779 GCA_038093075.1 Boletus patriciae | reverse complement strand
ACATGGGTGTGATTAGAGTCGTCATCAGACAAGCCTATGAATACTATGATGCCAGTCTATAGCTCTGTCAGTAAGACCCTGCAGGGCCATGTGAGCTTATTGATGATGTTGTGTGAAACAGCAAATAACGCGAGTACATAAGAGATGAATTCTCACTGCACTCTTTTTTGTAGTATGTGTCAGTGACTTGGAGCTGATGGGGACAACACACCATGCAAGCTCATTGACAATGTCGTCTGAAGCAGTGAAAAATGTGAGTACGTGAGAGATTAAATGACATTGAGGTCATTTTCCATCTGTCAGTGACTTCGAGCGGCCGGCAACAGCACAACACGCGTAATGCTCTTGTGATGTGAGCTTGACATCGAGTCGGAATGGACTGACATTGAACTCGCCAGCGCTCACCCCTTGGGTTGATTGCCGGAATCCGACAAGCCCCCCCCTTGGGGGGTCCCCGGCTCGCCTTCGGCTTGCCACCCCTTGCTATGACCAATTTTCCAATAAAAGTATTCTTGTTTGCACGTGGATGTCAGTGCTTGACACGGTCTCCTTGCCATCATCTCACTCACCCATGTGCTTCCTCGCCCTTGCCCTTGCCCTCGACCACCCCTGCCATCTTCACCCACTCTTGCCATCTTCCCCATCTTCGCCCGCCCTCGCATGCATCCCAGCTGCATCATGCACACACCATCCACCATTTGTGTGCTGGGGCTCAGCCTGAGGGAACAAAAAAATATAAGTCCCCACCACCATCACATCAGAGTCCGTACTCCCTGACTTGATCCTAGTCATCCTGTTGAAAACTCATCTCGTATGGGTTTCATAGCTAGTAGCTTACATAAGCACGACCTTATTTTGGTCATCAAGTACAGTAGTTTACTTTAGTGACTACACTATAGTTTTCTACAGGTTATGAGCCCTGCAGCTTCCCATTAGTTCACTCACCCGACCCAAATCCCGAAATGGCAAGCTTTTTCAAACTCGAGGATGAAGATATTTACATTTCCGCACTCGAGACGGTCGGTCGGAACTGGTCGACATGGTGCGAGAGTGTCGAATCAGTCATAAAAAGAGCCGGTTTACAGTCCTACCTCGACGGCACAGTCTTGGAGCCCAACAGGCAACTCGAAGCAACAGCAAAATTCATTTTGATTACTGGAATCCCGGATTTGATTCTCGGGTCCTTGCCTCACCTCACAACCGCTCACGCCTACTACAAACACCCGACAAATCAATTCGACGAATCTACAGTACAACCGCTACAAGAACGACTACCAAAATGCGAAGGATGTCGCGACGCAGAGCCACAAGTGGCTGCGCGCACACAAAAAACCTTCGGCGGAGCCTGTCGAAAGTGCAGCAAGCGTGGCCACAAGGTGCGTGAATGCAGAGCAGTTGGAATTGAGTCACAAGCAGCAAAAGCCAAAGAAAAACTCACCAGAAGTTGTGAAGTGGGTAGAGAGGACGAGAATGCCAGCGTGAGAGCCCGAGGACATGAGGCCGCAGCGACGACTGCCGGCGTGAGCCTCACAGCCAGTGTGAGCAGCCACGAAGATGACAGCGACAGCGCCAAGGCCTGTCGCACGTCAGTCGTGCCCCAGCAACCCGAACCAGCCAGTCGGATGGTCACTGACATGACCGCTGACACTGTGAACCCAAACGCGACGAGCACTGGGCCCACAAGGCCAGAGGGCGAGTCGTATGGCCCACCAGATGAGCTCCCGAGCCCACCGGTCGAGGGGCGAAGGACTGGAGCGAGCGACGAGCTCAGCGCTGAAGTCCCAGTCGACGAGTCGACCACCACACAGCCGACGTGGACACCACGAGTCAAGAGGCCAACCGGAGAGGTCCATGGAGTGGCAGAAAGCCACGAGGAGGTGGCAGGCAGAGAAGTTGAGGGTGGAGAAGTTGGCGACGAAGAGGGCAAGGTGGAAACGTCCACGGACGAGACCGCCGCAATGACGAGCGCACCCAGCCAGTCCAGCATGCCGCCCAAGGGGCGAGAAGGTCAAGATACGACCGACAATGCTGGAGCCAGGGTGCACCAGCCACTCGGAGCGCAAACAGATAGCCCATGAAGGCATGACGGCGCGACGACGTCAGCACACGATAGCGCACAGCCAGCCGAGCATGCCAACAGCACCAGCGTAGACCACCAGCAGCGGGAGGATGCGCACGTGAATGGCCGAGGTGGGAGCGCACTGGGCGACGTCGAGGACCGTAGAGAGGTCCAGGGAGATGGTACAGGCGGCAGACGAGGCAACGACGATGGCGCAGCAAGCAGCACCAGCGGTGGCTCACAAGGAGCGACACCAAAGTGGTTAGCTGAAGAAGAAATGTGTCAGTGTCCAGAGCGAATCACGTACGTGAAAACGGAGTTACCTGAACCGCCGAAACCGCCCAACAAAGCTGCAAACTGACCGAACAAGCCCCCAAGCGCTGAGCTTGAGGGGGAGTGGATCGGATCTGCAAACCATGGAGATGGACTTACTGGCGACGGGATGGACATCCCGGGAGCACCAGAGCGCAACAAGGACGATTTGAAGCGGCCGACAAAGCTGCAAAACACGTCAGAACGCGTCAACGAAAGCTCGAAGCAAAGAAGTCCGAAGTACTCACCTGGAAGCCCCCAAGTCGAGCTAGACGACCCGGACGACAAAGCGGATGTGTCAGCAGCGTCATGGAACATCGAGGACGTCGTGAAGAGGCCGAAGAAGCTGTGGAAGGCATCAGAACTCGAGCGCGAACACTCAGAGCAAAGGGAGAAGGACAACTCACCAAGTAGACCTCGAGAGGATCCAGAAGACCCGAACAGCGAAGCGGCCGTACCAGGCAGTGTCCACGACGTCCAGGAACGCTCTAGGAACGTCAGACATGAGCGCGTCGCAGGCGGTAGTGGAAGAGTTTTGCAGGAATTCGTGGTAGTTGTTGTTCCTATGGTTTTGCAGGAATATCGATCGTGACAACTTGGTGTATGAATATGCAAGATACTGTAGACTATTTGCAAAACATGTGACATACTCGCAGGATATGCCACACTTCGACGCACTCTGTATCCAATACATGCGATACACCCCACCCTTGCAAGCCTACTCACCTCCCCATGCAATACTTGCAGTTCGCCCCCCGGCTCAACATCCCCATCCGATATATGCAATATGGTCCACACTTTCACCCTCTCTGTGCAATACTTGCGGTATGCTTCCCGACTCAGCATCTCTATCCGATATAGGCAATACAGTCCGTGCCCTCACCTTCAGGTTCTCTATGCAACACTTGCAGTACGCTCCCCGGCTCAGTGGCTCCATCCGATGTAAGCAATACGGTCCGTGCCTTCACCCTTTCCATACAATACTTGCAGTACTACCCCCCCCCCCCCTCCCCCAAAGCTCTGAGTCGACGTCTCCATCCGTTATACTATGCAACACCGCCCGTGCCTTGCATCACTACCCACCCTCTCCATGCAATACACACGACACACTCCCTACTATCCGATACATGCAATATGCTCCCCACCTCCGAGTCTCCTTGCAATACATGCGACTCACCGGCGCCCACGGTAACATTGCAGTTTGGTACGTGACCTCCAATTTCACATATATACCAGCCGAGATTGACTTTGCCCAATCCCCTCTCCCGCATCTGCAAAGCAGATGAATTGGTGGATGCGCATTCTTGATTAGAGTTGTCCCCGCCCTACTTCCTGTCCTTCATCCCAACGAGTGCAAAATATACAAGTTATCGTATATGTGAAAACTAGATACATGGTTCTTAATACTAAAGACATGCTAGTATATATCTACCACACGAAAATTATGAAGCACGAATATACCAAGATGGTGAAGTGGGAGTGACACGTAGCCTACTGATCTTTGCCAATCTTGCGTTTTCTGAATATGCGGTGAGTAAATGCAATGATCCGTGTCACGAATACGCACTTTCATGGAGAACCACTGTTTCGGCCGTTGTTCTTGGTAAGTGCCCTCTTAGTACTGGTAGCAGGAGGGGGAGCACAATTCTCTTTGCCAATGGCGTTGTCTCGGTGGGCACGCATCGATGGAACATGTTTTCTCTTGGGTCGTGCAAGAGAAGTCGCCTCCGTGCCCTCGGTTGTAGTGCTCTACACAGGCAGATTGACCATGCCACGCTGAGTGGGTGAAACAACCCAAAAACCCGTCAAGGGTGCACTAGGGAATCGAAGATTGAAAGGGTACTGACCAACGACTTGCGATGGGCAGGAGCGTTCAAGTGGAGTTAATGAGGTAGAAAACCAAGAGAACTAAACTGGAGTTCTCTGGCTGGGACTTTCACCCTTATATACTACTACATATGTATGTACATGTTTATGTCGGATCTACCGATGACTGTTCTAGAATATTCCGGATCCTAGTAGCATGAGGTAGAAGCGTGCATCAAGCACGGCCATGAAATGGAGACGAAGCTGAACATAAGGCAACCGCATGGCGGTGGCAGAATGGAAGAGAAGAAAGGAAAACATAGCCATGCACTGCACGGAGATGAATGTGGTGAGGAGTGCATGAGGCATGATGTGAAGAGAAAGGAGAAGCATAGAAACAGCGTGGCTGTCATAGGATGATCTGATAAGATAAGAAGAAAAGAAAGAAAACGACTAAGTCCGTTAGGACGCTGTTAGGCGTACTGAGCTGTAACAGTGGGTGGGATGACTGGGGTAGGGATGACGTTGATGTCAGAGAGCGGTTCGGGTGAAGCGGATGGAGGAGATGCAACAAGAGGGGCCGGGAGAATTGGCAAGGGCACCTGAGAGTCGGGCAGAGTATTGGGATAGCTTGGACTACTAGCCATATTGCCAAAATCGAATGTGTTCGGCACAAGCGGGTTGTGACTCTGATTGAGGTTACTCGTTCCGAACATACTAAGCTGATTAACGCTGAAGTCCACGAGCCCCGGGTACATCATTGACATGCTCAAGGAACCCAAATCCAAGTCATGGAGAGAGGTAGTCCCGGGAGGAGCGAGGGAGTAGTTTTGCATGTTCATTCCGAATTCGGACCCTCCCGTCGCTAAACCTGACGGGGACCCAAAGGGGTCACTCCACGCTGAGCCCCCAAAATCCGACCAGCCGGATAAGCCATCAGAATTGAGGAGACTTGTGAAGGTTCCTGCTCCGAGCGCATCCGCAGGACTGGATCCAAAGGGGTTAGTCATTGGTGGGGATATCATTGGAGTTGAAAAAGGAGACATTGCGGATGCTGCAAGATGTTGCACAGCTGTTGCGAAACCGTAGGTATTGCAAGATTGACAGCTGGAGGTGTTGCAAGATTTGCAGGTGCGAATGCTGCCAGATACTCAACCGGGGATGCCGCAAGCTGTTGTGAGACTGTGGGTATTGCAAGACTAGTGGATGTGGATGTAGCAGGACACGCCACAGGGAGTGATGCAAGACGGGGCACTGGGGATGTTGCAAGCATTGCAGTATTCGAAGGCGATGGGAGACTATAAGTATTCGGAGGTGGGTTCGTCTCTGCTTCATCAATGCCATCCCTGCCCTCAGTGGTCTCTGCTTTGTTGACGCCATCCCCGTCCTCTGTGGTCTTCTTGTTCGTCTCCTCACCTCCTTCCTCTCGTTCCACATGACCTACTTGCAGCACTCGATCATCATCTTTTTCTGCGTTGTCACCGACGGCAGGAGCATCCTCAGTCTCCATGGACGCTGGTGTTGCATCAGTTTGTTACTCGTGTAAAGTGTGCATAAAGAGTACTGACCGAATACTTCGTCCAGAAATTCACCAAATGCCTCGAATACATCGCTTTCGAACTTGGAGTAGGCATTAGCAAAGTCACGACCATCACTGGTCTTTCCGGTGTGTATACTATATACTAGTAATCAGTACATCTATTGATCCAGAATGCAGGAATGTGCTGACCTCGCTATGAACTTTCCGTCCTCAGGATCGAGAGGGTCAATACCCCCCATCAAGACCGTGAACTTCAATCCCGTCTGGTTGCCCAAGTGGCTGAGGATGCATTGCAGAACAGCCCCACATTGTTGGATATTACTATCCATAGATGTCAGCATGTGACCAACATAGGTACCGATCAAAGACCTACCGGCGACACACAAGTGGGTCGGTCTCCACTGTGTCATCGTCACCACTGTCATCGTCAGACTCGGGGTCAGCGGGTTCTTCACTCGCCTTGCGAGATTTCTTTCTTTTCTTCGCATCTTCCCTCTGCGCTTCGCTGAGTTGACAGATTTCCTCTTGAATCTTGGGGGATTTGTTCTCAAATATGTCACGGATCTTCTTTGTGACATCAACAATTGGTGCGCCAGCTTCGACCTCCTGTTGTACACGCGACGTGTAGTACTTCTTCGAGTATAACTCCCAGGGCTTCTTGATGCGTGTCTTGGACTTTAGGAGGCCGTTCATAATTTTCGCGGTTTTTTTATTCACCGCACGGTTGCTGCCAGCACCGTTATGCCAATGCATCCAGCGCCTGATCTGCTTCTGTCGTTGGTTGACAGCATCAGTGAGAGAGCTCTTCTGATCTTCGGTGAGGGGAGTATCGGCCGATACTCCAGGGACGGCGCTCGGACGCTCAGGCCACCATTGAAAGAAACGGCTATAAAGGGCGGGCCAGTGTTTAGTATAAGACCAACTGCCAATTTTTTTGAACGTGATAAGTTCTTGCTGAAGGAAGGCCTTTTGCTCTTCCGATGTCCACTCCGCTGGCATCTTGGAATGATCAGTGAGAGCTTAAACACGGGAGACAAATACATACAAACCTTTTCTGACGCACAAATTTTCTTGCAGCTGAGTATACTGATGCATCAAGGCGTGTTTTTTGTGAATCTTATCCAGGGATGGACGGTGATGCGAGCTGTAGCACGAAGGCGTGCGAACAAAGTGCACGCATTATACAGCGTGAGGGAGGGGCGTTGGAAGGAAATGCATGACTCGTGGTAGCGCTAATGGGTCTGCGAATTGAGCGCACGCGTTATAGCGCGTGAGGGAGGGGCGTCAGAGGGAAAACGCATAACGGGTGGTAGCATTAACGCGTCAATGAGATGACCATGGCAAGGTTGTATATGTATGGCAAATCGGGTCAGTAAACGATCTATAATTTTGGAGATCTCACCAAGTTCTTGGTAGTCAGCGATTTGCTAGGAGATCTGAGATCGGGATCACTTGTCAACTTGCCGACTCGTTGCAGGCACTCTTGGATTCTACATAAAATTTGTACTTCCTATTCAGTACTTATTGTCTAATCCAATAGAACATCAGGCGCAGCCTGGTAGAGCAAAAGGCCCTTCCGTTCTAATTCACTCATGTCGGTACCCTCCATGGCATTCAGGAGTAGGTCCTCCAAGACCCTGATGACGGTGCGAGTAACTTTGTAAAGTGAAGTCTTTGAGTCTTCACCATGCCCTTCGGAGGGGGGGAGTTTCCGGATATCAGCCTCAATAGGCTCGACGGCAGAGAGCGTGTTGTATACTTCATCATAATTCCCCGAAGATATAAACCTCTTGCAGAGAGCCGCCATCCGTTCACGCAAGGACTTCCCAATGACCCGCTTGAGCGCGTTCCAAAGCTGAGATTCCGATCTGACAATGGGCCTGCCAAAAATACGGTGTTAGCGTACTCATGAGCCTTTGATGCGACGTTCTGCATGCTTACCTAGCCTCAGGCTTGGTTGGTTGGTTCCCCCGGTTCTTCGGCCGACCAGCACTGTTAACACTCCATATGAACGCGTGAAGGATGTGTGGATGTGGATACAACATACCGTTGGGACAGGATATTGGATTCATGAGGTTGTCCGATGAGGGTGATGGCTTGTTTGGGAGCTCTGAGATTCCCTGAGTTCGGCAATGTCATACCTAATACCACACAATGATGGACGTACGGTGAATTCTGTTTGTCGTTTGTAGTATTCTGCCATTTCTGTGTGGCTTTCTTGTTGATTGCGCTGCGATTCCTAGAGAATAGGTTCAATGAGTAACAAGTGACGGGGGAGAAGATGTAACCAACTTCTCATAATATTTTGCTCGATATCTGCGAGCGGCCAAGGTTCTCTCTTCCGGAGTCAGGTGAATCTTTGGTCGACCCATGGCACTGATGTGCTATGGCATGTGGTGGGAAATAAGAGAACTACAATGAGTAACAAGTAATGCTCCTGAACTGTGTTCGAGTTTAGCCAGTTTTCGTGCACCTGTGTAGGAGATCTATTTGCCACTGTATTCTCTCACTTCTGCATTTCAAATGACCACTCATTGGCACCCAATAGGCCACATAACAACACTTAGACCTTGGATAAGTGATTCCGACCCTGTTTACATTCCATGGGCCCAAGAACAGGTGACCCGGAAAGACTCTTTCTCCATATTCACTATCCTATCTCTATTATCGATACTAAATTATGTATCGCACTAGTAGACGGTCACTGATTTACTCTATCGCACCATTGAACTGAATCCATGTCCATCCCTCTCACAAAGCTTAACCGAAACATCTCTCCTGGCACTACCAACTTGTTTGCCATCGTTATCAGTCCATTCAATCTTATCTTATCAGTCTATGTTCGCTGAGAAGAGTTGGAATCACAACGCATGCTTGTAGAGTACTAAGCAGGCTACAATTATACAGAGGATGCTCAGTATGTGCTAACGCTGCGTCATCTTTATGCGCGACGCATTCCCATCCTCGATCGCATTCTCCATCATCTGCTGGGCCCGACTCAAGCACTTCACCCTGCAAAACACCACACCGGAAACATCAGACACGAGAGGGGAGGTGCGGTGCCTATGGTGGAAGTCGGTCAACATGGTCGCAACAGGATAAAGTGTACAAACCACTGTGCGATGATGCCGATCGCCCTACCCTTAGTAACAAGATAGTAAGGGCCAGGAACACTGGCCATGGGGAGATAGAACACGACACCCTTGTGAGACTCGGTGTAGTGTTCACTGAGCACCACAGGTGGGTCAGGTTCAGGAGTGTCCATTGTGGTGGGGGATTTGAGCACTGCTAGCGCGTTGGGAGCAGGAGTGTCCATGTCCATGGGCGTGTTAGAATCAGGAGTGTCCACATCCGCAGCAGCAGAAGAACTGAGTGCGACTGTGGCAGTGGAGGATTCGGAATCAGATGTGGACCCTTCGACGTTGACGTTGATGGAAGGGGACGAATGTGGCCCCATCGCCAAGATACTGGCACATTGACAAGCAGCCGCGACGACCTGCTCTGCACCGGCTGGAGACAGACTGACTCTTCGGATCAAAGTCAGTAGTTCTGCGATCAAAGTTTAACCACACATAGTGTCAAGAGGAATAATCAATCAAACCTTCAAGCTCATCGGTGGAAGCAGGAACAGCAGAGGATATAGTAGCCATCACAATACGTTGACGATCTGGGGTGAGGACCCAAGCAAAATGCCTGGCATTTTATAGCCTTCAGGATGCGGACGGGCTCATGCACAACTGTCGAAGACCCATGCACGATGTGTGCTGCGGCGCAGAGCGTGGCCCGGGCATAACTTCAGAACGACGGCGAACTTTCAATGCGGGTTTCTTTCAGGCGTGCGGTTTGACAGGATTTGGATAAGATAACAAAGTGAACTAGAATCCCTGAGTCTCAGGGATGACATGTTGCCTTTCGGAACAGAAGTCTGTAGTATGGAGCAAAGGAATAGCTAGATTTTGATGGCAGACTTCAAGGATGGTGCCGCACTAGATGGGCATGGTGACAGACTCTGAGGATGGCGCGGCCTGGCGCGGCGTATTGGCACAAGCCACTCAGTCCCGCACAGTCGGACCGCAGCTCCGGTCTTGCTCTGATCCACACGCACTTCTTCAACTTGGATTGCCGTCTTGCAAGTCCCTGCTTGTCTCCGAGGATGTGTGGCGTACAGGCCGCTTGGTCCTACGTCGTTGGACTGGAGCATAACTCCCATCTTGTTTTGATCCACATGCACTTCTCGAACGGGAATTACAGTCATGCAAGTCCTGCTTGCAAGTCCCACCACCGAGTCTGTCCAACGGTGCCCCTGCCTCCCAAAGAAATGTCGTGTACCCCAAGTTCCTTGCAGGGGACTGAATCACGAGGTGCCTGCGCAGCGCCAGGTAAAGGACAGTTCAAGATCCTGGGATGTTGCAGTTTTGAGTCGTTGATCCCGTTCCAGGTCGTGTAGTAGTTACCAGTGCGCGTTTGTCTCTGTTGCTCTCCAGGAGAACCAAGGGTCTGAAAATGAGGCTACATCACGAGCAGAGCAAACTCACTGGTTCTGTCACCTTGCGTTACCAGAAAATTCAATCAAATGAAACTGGATCTCTGAGTGTGAAGAAAACAACCATCCATTTGCGCAGGGACCCAGAGAAAAAACCAAGTAGAACTTCAAATTTCCAAGACGTGGTTATCCCTGAAGTCATTGATAACCTGCCAGAGAGTGTTGATCTTTCCATTTTCAACGACGTCCCGAGGCAGCGAACTGCATCGGTGGGTCAAACAGCGGGTCACACTACTCCTTAGATGTAACCTAACATTGTCATAGGACTTTCCACTTCTCGTTTGGATGCAAGAAGATCATGATGAGTTTCTCCGAGAATTCATTTGTATGGAAGGACGCTGCAGAATAAACATATGCACCCGCTGTAAGACCGAGCCTGCAACACACCGGTGTCATGATTGTCTAGGCCTCGATATATATTGCAAGAGTTGCATGTTGGGTGCACATACGAGCCTCCCCCTTCATCTAGTCAAGGTCTGTGTTCCCATCATATGATGTGCCATCGTTAACGCTCTTCAT
>JBBPRK010001739.1:0-10785 GCA_038093075.1 Boletus patriciae | reverse complement strand
CCTTGAGGCCGAAGAAAGAACAACTCTGTGAACACGAAAGTACCCTCCTTCTACGGCGAGGACGACGTTTCCGTCAGACAACCAAGGGTCGAGACGACGCGGACCCACCAGGCTTGCACCACCGGGTAAGGGCATACGGGACCAGAAACCCACAGGAAGGATACGCGAAGGAAGGCATGCCCATAGCATAGGTTTGGCACGGCCATTCGCCAACGAGGATGCCTCCAGGTTACCTCGAGTATGTCACAAAGTCAACGGCTTTCATGTGACGTTCAGCAACCGAAAAAGCCTGGATCAATGGGTGGCTCCCATCGAAAAGACTGATGCGGCCAAATTCGGATCGATTTCCGACTCACCGCTTACCTCAGCATTGGCTCTCTAGATCATCGGACCATCTGAACTGGCAACTACGCTGGAGTGCGACGCTCGTAGATACGATTTCCGGGCCATTCTATGCGACTTTCCGAGCGCCCGCCCACCATGTATCCGAGACGCTTACACCTCAATGTACACGATGCGAGCGTTGTTGCTCGCTTCACGACACTTTCGGTAGGAGCGGTGAACTAATTTGCAACAACAATTCTCTCGACATTCTTTCTGCTTGATGGCGCATCTACAAAACACCTCACGAGGATGCAGGGTGTAACGAAGAGCTGTAGCGTGCCGGTGGTGTTGATGCATCTCCCGCGGGGACGTTGGGCCGAACAGGGACTAGTACGATGCCTATCAGGTAGGACTGTCTCCGACGTCAAAATAGAGCAGCGAGCTCGGACAGAAAGGTAGACGCGATTGCATGAGGCCCAAGTGGGGCTCGTCGATGGCTCTTCCTCGTCGGTCCCTAAGTTGGGTATAGCAAGCACGTCACGTAGAGGGGTAGTTGGCGCTGATGCGGGATTCCGGGAGGGTGCGATGGGGTGAGGTATTCGTTACTGTTTTGGGGGTCTACGAAACCGGTGTTGAGAGAAAGATCTGTGGACCCGAATATCATTTGCTTCTCATGTTTTTATCTAGATGAGAGAATCATTCACACGTGATATCGTGCTCCATCAGATTCGTGGAATCACTCGCCCCGGGTTTCCAAGCCGGCCACGATTCGCAGTGGCTCACTCTCTGAAGTACGGTAGCGTTCACACCACCCATTTCGATTTGATGCGATACACCACAACTGAATATGGCCTCGTTCATTTGAAACGCCTATAACATACAATTACAACACTCTCCTCGCTACATCCTCTCAGCTTCGGGCGACGCTCTACTCTCAGTTAGGGAAGCGAGTGAAGGTCCACTGCTGGTTTGGCCGCGGAATCTCAATGTAGTTGATAGTGACCTGTGGCGCAAATGGTGTAAGCATCAATAAATCTTCATCGACAGAATTGCCATACAGGAGACAACCTGGGCTCGGGATCGTTCACAGTCCAGCCTCTGGTTGGTCTAATGCCGCTGGGTACCTCGATTCTGCCGTATTTTGGTTTGGATATCAGGAATAACATATAGCGACGGGCAGACAGGCACTAACGTGTAGGGTCCGCCATCCTTTCCTTGAATGTTCCAGTGAAATGGAGGTGGCTCTTCGCTTCCAACAAGCTTCCCTTCATCGTCTTGGATGAACAGAGGAGTTCCGGATTCTTCTAAGATCAGAGTGTAGTTTCCGTCATCCAACTTCGTGACGGTCCACTGCAAGAGAGACAGAAAGGGTCCAATCAGCAAATGACTCCACCACATGAAGAAGGAAGACTGGGAGTTGAACGGATAACACAAATGTCGTTGGCGCTGAACGTAAACGTGTGGGCTTACAATATTGTCACGGGCCGCCGTAACAACGGGTTTTACGGGAACAGGAACAGGCTCCACGCCGACGAATGGCTTGGGATCTGCAACAAGTCGGATCCAATATTTCCCGGTTTCAGGACCACCCATCGCTTTATGTATGTGGGATTGGAATGTGGGTTTCTGGGTGCAAAAAGTGCGGATGGGCCCCCGCCTTATATATTCGTTTTCGCAGTGGCGCAACCTCGGCCGATTATTGTGCACACCTCCCAATCGCAGTCCATCATGAAGGCAAAGCTTAATCGGTCGGAGAAAATAATAGATAAAGATCGAGGGTGTTCATCTAGAAGTGGTTTACATCTCCGTCAGTTGTTGATTGAGATCCCAAAGAGGTACTTTGGGTTGTTTCAGAGAATGATGGATGGGGCTCGAGTGCCTTGAAAGGGCCTGGTATTGCGCCTCACGTCAGGCCGTAACGCATAGCCAGCTTCCCAAGGGATATAATGCGGAGCAGTCCTAGAGAAATACGCCTGACAGTCTTCCAATGTCGTGATCTAGGTCTTGTTCGGCACCCAGGCGAGAATCTATTAAATGTCTGATTGCGATGGAAGTTCATCGATAGGGTCATCGTACATGTGATACCCCAATTGATTCCTTCCATGGAATAATCGAGTCGCGGCCAAAGATGCCTCGTGTATGTTGAAGTTCGGGCGTTTGGAATTTGAACGTTTGAACACTAAGCCATGTAATTTGGTTCTCACAGATCCTGACAGTCGTCGTTTAACCGCCGCCAGACAAACCCGAATTCCACTCACCAATTAAATCTTCAGAAAAGCGTCTTGACAGAGAATTGGGTGATACCAAAAAATGGGATGTATGTGCCTCTTGGTGTGTGGATTTACGAAGGACGCAAGTTCCCGTTGCGTGGTCCACGTAAGGCAGTAGTGTCTTCATGCACTTGAAATTTGATGGAATGGACCATGGTGGATGAACCAAGCCCCGCGTTGCCAAAGGCGCTGAAACTAAATGTATGGTAGGATCGCCTCAGCCATCAAAACAAAGTTGGCTCTTCCTCGCCGATCCCTGAGTCGGGTTTAGCGGGGTAACCATTGCTGTTTTTGGGATTCAAGAAATCGGTGTTGGGAGGGTGGGTTAGAGGAGCCGGATGCGGTGCAAGTTGGTCATGAGCGATGGGCAAAATTCGATAACGGGAGAAGCTTTGACTCACTCACCCCTAGCTTTCCGAGCCGGATATGACTCACAGCGGTTCACTCTCTGCAGCACGGTAGCGTTCATGCCACACAATTCGTTTCGATGCAATACATGACTAAACGTGGCCCGATCGTTTATCTGAAACTCCTACAACATACAATTACAACCATTTCCATCCCTAAGAGCTTCAGGTGACGCTCTACTCTGGACCATGCCAGGGAATGAAGTCCCACTCCTGGTTAGAGTGTGGAGTCTTTTCGAGGGTGAGCTGTGAGACAAACGGTGTAAGCATCAACAAATCTGCATCAACAGACTTTCCGCACAGGAGACTTGGGCTCGGGATTTTTCGCAGTCCAGGCTGGGGGAGCTTGATAATCGCCGAGTGCATAAATCCTGCCGCATTTTAGTTTTGATGTTAGGTATATCACACTGCTGCGAAAGGCAGACAGGCACTGACGTGTAGGGTCCGCCATCCTCGCCTTCAATGGTCCAGTGGAAAGGGGGTGGGTCTGCATTTCCAACAAGGTCCCCATCTTCGGCTTGGATGTACACAGCACGTCCGAAGTTTTCCAAGACTAAAGTATAGTTTCCATCTGGTAACTTCGTGACGGTCCACTGTAAGAGAGCGAGGCTCCAATCAACAACCATCACATAAGTGAGGCAAGGCGAATTCAGGGAGGTTGAACGAATGTCACGAGCGTAGTTGGCGCAGAACGAAAACCAAATGAACTTACGATATTGTCGCTGCCATCCGTGAGGACGGGTGCTACGGGCGCGCCACCAAGATCAACGCCGACAAGTGGCTGAGGACCTGAAGCAAGTTTGATAACGAATTTCCCGCTTCCAGGGCCGCCCATCACTTTATAGTCAAGGGGATTTGGTGCGTGAGATTGGATATGGGTTTCTGGGTGCAAATGGTGTGGATGGGTCCCAGCTTTATATGCCCGTTTGCGGGGCGGTGCGGCCTCGACCAATTATTGTGTACTCCTGCCACCTCCCAATTGCACCCCGTCATGAATGCAAAGCTTGATTGGTCGGGGGGAGCACATAAAGTTCAAGGCTCATGCAGTGATATTTAGCAGTGGCGTTCATCACTGTGAGCCATGTCTGAACAACGAGATCTGATTTGGGTTGTTTCAGAGAGTAATAGATGGACCCCGAATGTCTTGTAAGGGCTTGGTGTCGCGCCTCACGTCAGGCCGTAACGCTTCGCCAAGGGATATAACGAGGAGCGGTCCTACTAGAGAAATACGTTCGACGGTCATCCGATGTCGTGATCTGCTCTTTCTCGGCACCCAGGCGAGAACCGATTGCGATAGAACATCGATAAGGTATGTGATACCCCAATTGGGTCGCGGCCGAAGATACCTTGTGTATGTTGAGGTTGAAGTTCGGGCGTTTGAACACTAAGTCATGTAAACTGGTTCTCACAGATGTGAGAACCGTCGCACGACTACTGGGCGTGGCCTCATACGTTCTTCTGAAGCTCCTCAACATACAGTTACAACCCTTTTCTCGATACATCCCTATGAGCTTCAGGCGACGCTCTACTGTAGTCCCAAAGGAACGAAGGTCCACAGCTGGTTTGTCCCCGGATCCTCGATCTTGTTGATAATGACCTATTTCCATAAATGGTGTGAGCAGCGATAAGCAGTGATCAATGGACCTCCCCTACAGGTTGCTTGGGTGCGGGATTGTCCACCGACCAGCCACTGCCCGGCCAAAACCCGCTGGGTACTTGGATCCTGCCGTAGTTTAGTTTGGACGTACTACAAAAAAAGGTAGATAGGCACTGACGTGTAAGGTCCGCCATCCTCTCCTTCAATGGCCCAGAGAAAAGGAGATGGCGTATCACTTCCAACAAGCTTCCCATCATCTTCTTGGATATACAAAACATTGCCGGAAATTTCCACGGCTAAAGTATATTTTCCGTCTGGTAACTTCGTAACGATCCACTGTAAGAGAGCGAGGCTCCAATCAACACATCGTTGCATCGTGTAAGAATAGAAGACAAAGTGTCAATGAACTCCGGGAGATGAACGGATGCCTCGAGCACAGTTGGCACTGAACGAAAACCAATGGACTTACATCATTGTTGGTGCCATCCGTGATGACTGATAGCGACCAATAACCGCCAATTTCAACGCCGACAAGTGGTTGAGGATCTTCAACAAGTCGGATGTGATATTTACCGCTTTCAGGACCGCTCATCGCTTATAGTCAGGGGAGGTGGTCTGTGTGGTTGGGTTTTGGGTTTCTGGATGGAAATTATGTGCATGGGCCCCAGCATTATACGTTCGTTTGCGCGGCGGCACAGCCTCGACCAATTATTGTGTACTCCCGCCATGGGGCTCAATTGGTCGGAGGAGCACAATAACGTTCGAGGGTCCTCATGCACCGATATCCGGCTGTGTGGCGTTCACTGCTGTCAGTTGTACGTATGAGATCCCCAACGAGGTACTTACTTCGGGTTCTTTCAGAGAATAATGGACGGACTTCGACTGCCTTGTAATGGTTGGCCTAGTGTCGGCTCACACGTCAGGCCGTAATTCATAGCCAGTTTTTTGGCGGATAACGCGGGGCGGTCTTAGAGAAATACCGACATCCGATCCGGGGGTCGTGACTCGCCCGCTCGGCTCCTGGGCAAGAATCTATAAAATATATTTGATTGGGATGGAACATCGATAAGGTCATCGCACATTCAATGATACCCTTGATTCCTTCCATGGAATAATCGTATCGCGGCCGAAGATGCCTCGTGCCAAAGGTGTACGTTGAAGTCCGGGGGTTTGGAGTTTGAACACCTGGCCAAGCCGTGTTATTTGGTTCTCACAGATCAGTGGGAATCGCCGCCCAACTATTGCCAATTAATTCATTTCAGACATTTCAGAAAAGCGTCTTGAACAGGAAGTTGGACGATACCAAAAATATGGATGTACGTGCCTCGTTTTGTAGAGTGGGCTTACGAGCGAGCGACGCAGTACCCTCTTCGTGGTCCGCTTGTCTTAATTTCACTGGCACACGAAAACGGGGGATCAACCAACTAGAAACCTTGCCTTGCATCAAACTGAGCGGAACAGTGATTGACAAGACCACCCTGATCAGGTGGCCAAAGGCATCGAAACCAATTGCGAGTCCGGATGCGCGATGGATTGCGGATGAGATAAGATAAATATAAGCTGCGTTGCGAATATGGTGGGAAACAACTTGGTTACTTGGAGCAACGTTCACATCGGGAGTACACAAACGCTGCCGAAAAAAGGAGGCTGGCATCGATATTTCGCCCAAGATCATACACTACCTCCCGTCATTCTTGCGTGGTTCATGGAAACCTACATGAAAAAAGAGGTCATTGAGCGCCACATGATGACAAAACATTTTGCGTAGCTTGTATCTGCTGGAAATTGGATCAATGTTCACGATTGTAGGTGCACGCCTACTTTGCAGGCACTTTCCACCCGCGATATAAGATGAAAAATAACACACAATGCCTATTACATACTCCTCGAGGAAGCGCTAGCCACGCCTGAAGTACCTTGAAAAGTTGGGCGTTCCAAGACCGAGCACAGCGTGAGGGCACCCGACTGTGGTATTGAATCCGTTGGTTCCGCATCCTGGGTTCCCGTGGTGATATCGGCACAGGAAAACAGAGGGGATGGATCTTCAGGAAAAGCCTCGTCATGATGCGCAGTATTCGCTGGGACACGATTTCTGTGAGAGGGAACGACCTAAATAGAAGAGGTGAATACCTATCCTATGTTAGTACAGTAATAGGGGTGTGAGTGTAACTAGTGCTTACCTTCAGCCGAGTATGTACGAGACTGGGGGAAAGCGGGAGGACGCGCGTTGCGAAGGTAACTGCGCTGGAGTCCGAAAAAGGAAATGTAGGGAGTGTAGTAAACGAAGGTTAATGTAATAAGTACCATCTACGGGCTGTTCTCCAACAATTTCACTCACCGTCGGATTAATGAACCCAATGGTCAAACCTCCGGCTGCGATACAAGTATCTCCGGTCATGGTAAAGATCGCGCCGCTGACTAGAGTGGAGCAAGGGGTTCTAGAGGTAAATGTAAATCGGCCGTTGACCTGAAGGACTGTGAGCCTCATCCTTCACCCAGGTTGATAATTATAGTCAACGTACAGCAACGACATGGTTCTCTCCGTCAGTGGGAATGTAAGGGAACGCATAGGACTTATTCGCTCGTTCTCCTTTCCAGCTTGAAGTGAAAAATGAATGTACCATTCCCGCCGGAGCTGAAACGGTGATGCCCATCAGATCACTGGCAAGATTGGCATACTCAGCACACTAGCGTGCGGTATAGAACGGCGAGGGGTTAACTTCGGTACGCGAGTACCAGGTGGAAATGATATTTGCGGGCGCAGCGGCTCCGCATACCTCAGGTCCTGGATGGGAGGTACATGAACTGGGGAAGTAAATTGACCTTCATATCCACCGGGAGATAGATCAGGATAAACAGGGTCTCGAATGATCTCGTCACCACCCTCGAAAGTGCAGTAAGAAATATCGAAGGCATTGAGGAGGTTGATATCTCAGTGACCAACCCTTCACCATATCGCTGACTTGGTACAAAGTCACTGTTTTCGATGGCCCGAGACCCATACCATATTAAAGGTCAGATCGGATTCACCGTCGTAGTTGGAGCCCCGCTACTCAGTCTGTATATAGGAGATGAGACCAATATGTAATTTTATGAAGCGTACACGCTTACCTCCGTCGATTGGAACCGTGTAGGGTGACACTCCGTATAGAGTGGAAGAGAAGTTCCGAAGAACATATCTAGATCAATCTGAATGTAAGTTACGTCTGGAGTGTACTCGAGCTCTAGTAATCGATGCGAATTTCAGCCGGACATGGTGTGAGCTCAATTATTCGTTCATCAGTCGCACTCGTGTGGCAGGTTAGTCCATAGAGCGCGCGCAAGCAGTCAAGCGCATACTCGTCACACATCGAAGGGCCAGTGGGCAGTACACCTTGCAACTTTCCAGTGGTCTTCGGTCAGACTCCCGTACCTGGATGAATAGGTTGATTACGAAGCGCCAACTTGACAAGGAAGTGCACCTTCGGTGTGGCAAAGTCGGCGTGAGGGACAACGTGTGCAGGGAGATTCAATCATCAGCACAGTGAAACGCAACCTCTGAAATCTACCAACCAACGTGCTCCTTTCCTGAGCTGTGTTTGTAGAGGTTGTATTTTTTCTGAAGCGGAGACACTCTGCCTCCTCGATAGTGGCAGTTACTTCGATCAAGCCCTTGTTCAGCGTCAACCGGATGCGGAAGCTCTCGACGCTCTCCGGGAGCCACAATTCTTGAGGACGTCACCTGTATACCAGTCTCTTGTTCACAGCATTTGGGAACCAGGGACCGGGGTTTCAGGGCACTGGACATTACTCTTATGCCGGGGACTGGATTCCAGGTTCACCGGGGCCGCAGCACGAACTTCCAGAATAGACAAGCACGACGCCAGGGAAGGAGTCGCTATACGATGACAAAGCGGGACGCGGGGACAAATATGTGCACGGGCCTCAGGGGCTTTCTCGCTCTCTGACGATGGGCCTTTCGGCGAGTCACAGTCTCGTTGAGCGCCGATCACCTTGACACGCGACGATCCGTCCTGCGTCGAGATACCTTGGAGTCAAGGTTGACGGTCCGGACTCCCATACTAATTGCGTAGAAACGGATTTCCGAGTACCCTTCTCAGTTCATCGTCCGATCAACTCGACACTGCACATGCCCAATGTAAAGTCCTTTGTCCGATTTTTCGCAGTATACTCGCTTCGAGCCACTCTCGAACCTCGTTGCATGGTGAGTTTAGCTGCCAGTAGTCGCGTACTTCATCCCGGTGTCTCAGCGGAAAAACTGATTTCACGCCGCGACGGCGACCACCACCCCAATTACTGATGACCACGACCTCGCCTCTGTCCGTGACGTTCACCTTGCCACATATCACGGGCGTCACATACCCACGGGTTTCACGACGGTTTCGTAGAATCCAACCTCATCCTAACCCAGTTAACCCAGTTAACCCAGTTAACCACTGTGTTCCCTGTACTTATAACAGCGATCCCCAACCGAACCCGTGCCTGACACTACCTTGGCCGTTTCACCTTTCCGCGCACCTCGTGTTGCACCCAGCGGTCATCTTGTGTCCCCCCTGCTTCCCAGCAATATTGGCTTTCCCTCTTCATTCTCCCCTTCCCCACCCCCGCCAACCAGCGCGTGACGTCGACCATAAAACCCGACGTCGAGCACCCCGACACTGGTTACATCCGCGTGGACACGAGCTCCACCAGCGCACACGACAATGGACGTGTCCG
The DNA here is from genome assembly GCA_038093075.1 of Boletus patriciae. Lineage (NCBI taxonomy): Eukaryota > Fungi > Basidiomycota > Agaricomycetes > Boletales > Boletaceae > Boletus > Boletus patriciae. The sequence goes on along the minus strand of JBBPRK010001739.1, from coordinate 1,471 downwards.
GTGAGTCCGACCCCAGCACTGCCAACTCCCTAAGGCCCTTATTCCAAACGCTTCCCATGTTTTCATCTTACAGAATCTTTCCCTGAAAACGTGTCCCGGAATCAGAGTCATGGGTTCACTCACCCCTCAGCCGGATAGAGTCGCAGCGATTCACGGTCTGAAGTACTGTAGCGTTCATGCCACACATTTCGATTCAATGCAATACACGACTACTGAGCATGGCCTCGTACGTTCTTCTGAATCTCCTTCAACATACAATCGCAACGCTTTGTTCGATACATCCTTATGAGCTTCAGGCATCGCCCTAGTCTTTCAAAACGGGAATGAAGTTCCACTTCTGGTTTGGCAGCGGAATCTCGAGGATGTTGAGAGTGACCTATCGCATGAATGGTGTGAGCAGCGATAAGTAGTGATCAATGAACCTCTCCTACAGGTTCCTTGGGTTTGGGATTGTTCGCAGTCCAGCCTCTGGTCGGCCAAATGCCGCTGGGTACCTCGATCCTGCCGTATTTTAGTTTGGATGTCAGCAACAATATACTATAGCAAAAGGTAGATAGGGACTGACGTGTAAGAATCGTCAGACTGTCTTACAATAGCCCACTGAAAAGGAGGTGGCGTGTCACTTCCAACCAGCTTCCCATCATCGTCTTTGATGTACACAATACGCCCGGAACTTTCCACGACTAAAGTATAATTTCCGTCTGGTAACTTCGTAACGATCCACTGTAAGAGGCTCCAATCAACACATCGTTGCATCGTATAAGAAAGAAGACAAAGTATTAATGAACTCCGGGAGTTGGACGGATGTCAAGAGCGCAGTTGGCGCTGGACGAAAACCAATGGACTTACAACCCTGTCGATGCCATCGAGGATGACTGGTACTGGCGCATAACCAACAGGATCGACGCCGGCATATAGATCACCACCCACAATCAGTCGGATGTGATATTGCCCGCTTGGAGGTCCGCTCATCGCTGTATAGTCAGAGGAGGTGGTGTGTGATTTGGATATGGGTTTCTGGGTCCAAATGATGTGGATGGGTCCCAGCTTTATACGTTCGTCCGTGCGGCGGTGCAGCCTCGACCAATTCTGGTGTACTCCTGCCACCTCCCAATTGCACCCTGCCACGGAAGCGGGGCTGGATTGGTCGGAGAAGCACAATAAAGTTCGAGGGTGCTCATGCAATGATATCCAGCTGTGTGGCGTTCACTGCTGTCAGTCATATGAGATCCCCAACGATGTACTTACTTCGGGAAGTTGTTTCAGAGAACAATGGGCTTCGAATGCCTCGTAATGGTTAGCCTGGTGTTGGCCCTCAAATCAGGCCGCAACGCATAGCCCGCTTTGGAGATTATAGCGCAAAGCGGTCTTGGAGAAATACCCTTGACAGTCATCCGATCCGGGTCGTGATCTGCTTGCTCGGCTCCCAGGCAAGAATCTATAAAATATATCTGATTGCGATGGAACATCG
>JBBPRK010001738.1:0-10806 GCA_038093075.1 Boletus patriciae | reverse complement strand
TCGCACCCAACTTCTTGCTCGCTAAACTTACGCGCGACCTCGAGAAACGCAACGACCTCTTCGGCACATTCAACCTTGCTTCCCTCAGACGCGTCAACAGTGGCGGTGAAGCAGTTGTCAGCAGGACCGCTGTTGCTTTCAGCAACACCCTGAAGAACCTCGCGAAGAATGGCGATGCCTCATTCGCCATCTCTGCCGGCTTTGGTATGACAGAGACCTGGTAAGTTACTAGTTTGCATCATTATGTCCGCAGTCTAAGTGGGTTGTTTCAGCGCTGGATGTATCTACGACCCTATCAACTTGTTGACCACACCTCCCGCGTACGAATTCTTGGAGCTCGGCGCACCCATTCCCGGGTGCGAGATGCGCATCGTGAATCCCGAAGACGGTGCTACTCCCCGCCCTGATGGTCAGAGCGGAGAACTCCAAGTCCGCGGTCCAATGATCTTTGTCCGGTACTACAATAACCCCGAAGCAACGTCTTCCAGCTTTGTTGAGGGTGGTTGGTACCGAACTGGTGATGTCGGAATCATCGAAAACGGCAAGATGAGACTGAGCGGGCGCATCAAGGACACTGTCATCGTCCACGGTGTCTCTTACGGTATTCCGGAACTCGAAACTCACCTTCAGACCGTCGAAGGTGTCACTCACTCCTTCCTTGCTGCTGCACCCTACCGTGCGCCCGGCCAGGAGACCGAAGGTTACGTTGTTTTCTACTCGCCGGCATTCGACCTCAACGGCGAAGATGCTCCCTCCAAGCTCTTTGCTACCCACCGCGCCCTCCGCGATGTCTCTGTGAAGATGATCACTCTCCCACCCCAGCTCATTGTCCCTATCCCCGTGGATCAAATGGAGAAGACTACCCTCGGAAAGCTCTCCAGGGCTCGTCTCGTCAACCAGTTCAAGCAGGGTGGACTTGCCAAGCATATCACCCGCGCAGAGGAGTTGTTGAGCATCGCTCGCGGTGTCAGCTTCATTGCCCTCTCCACTGAGACTGAGAAGACGTTGGCTCGCATCTACGCTGATATCTTCAACCTCAACGTGAGCGACATATCTGCTGGCGAGAACTTCTTCGAGCTCGGTGGTACCTCCATCGATGTCATCAGACTAAAACGCGAGGGAGAGTCTGCGTTTGAGTTGTCCGAGATCCCAACCATACAGATCCTCAAGCACCCCGTCGTCTCCAGCCTGGCGAAATACGTCGACACCTTGATTTCCAAGGATGCGAGCACTGAGGAGTACGATCCCATCGTTCCCCTCAACCTCACCGGCAACAAGACACCCATCTTTATGGTTCACCCCGGTGTCGGCGAAGTCCTCATCTTCGTCAACCTCGCCAAGTACTTCCAGAACGAGCGGCCCTTCTACGCCTTCCGCGCGCGGGGTTTCGAACCTGGGCACCCGTTCTTCACTTCCATGGATGAGATGGTGTCTTCCTACGCTGCAGCCGTCAAGCGCACGCAGCCTCACGGTCCTTATGCCATCGCTGGTTACTCGTATGGAGGTGTTGTTGCCTTTGAGGTTGCCAAGCGCCTCGAAGCCATGGGCGACGAAGTCAAGTTCACCGGTCTCATCAATATCCCCCCTCACATCGCCGACCGCATGCACGAGATCGATTGGACGGGCGGTATGCTCAACCTCTCGTATTTCCTTGGTCTCGTGAGCAAGCAAGACGCCAACGACCTCGCGCCGGCCTTGAGGCCTCTCACGCGCAAGGAACAGCTCGACGCCGTTTGGGGATTGTCTCCTCCAGAGCGTCTCCTCGAACTCCAGCTGACGCCCGAGAGGCTTGACCACTGGGTCGACATCGCCGGCTCGCTGATCGAGTGTGGTAAGACATACCAACCTGGTAGCTCAGTTTGTGAGTCGACCGTCTTTCCTCGCCCACCTTTCATTGTGCTGATATATCTTTATTTCAGCGTCGCTCGACGTCTTTTACGCCAACCCGCTCCGTGGCACCAAGGAGGACTGGTTGAACAACCAGCTCAAGCCATGGGCAGCTTTCAGCCGTGGCGAGCCCTCGTATACCGACGTCCCCGGACAGCACTACACGCTCATGGACTTTGACCACGTCCCTGGATTCCAAAAGATCTTCCGCAGCCGTCTTGAGGCACGTGGGCTCTAAAATTTGTTCGCCGTTTATCGCATGGAGGGTCCCCTGTTGTAAGGTACTACTTGGTATGGTCGGTCGCCGACAGCCGGAGATGACGCATCGCCAGTAATGACATGGTCGACACGCGCAGGGCGCGTGCTTGGCTGTGATCATTGTCTGGATCGCTCGTCCTTTGTCACTCGCTCTTCACGAATTCGCATATGACGTCGTAGCCACTCGTTTATCCTATGTTCTCTTACGTAGTTGTTCAGATTGCTTCGTGCAAAATACGATAGCATTTATCTGTCCACTTTCCGTTCGAACCGATCGCTTCCATATGAGGGGCCAAATGCACATTAAATCAGTGCGCTACTTTTTCGAACCGGGAGCACAACTTTCAGGTTTTCCGTATAAATAACGTTGAAACATCAGATTTACTAGGCGGCCGGGGGCCGCCATCTGGGAAAAAATGAGAACACCAACTCGGGAAACCCAAAAATGTATGGGTTTGTGGAGAGTATGGGTTATGCCAGGTCACGGTATAGGTTATGGGAGAGTCGACCGTGACTGTACTCTCGTCGCCCTCTTCCTCGGGACAGGTAACCATATCCAGCGCGGTCCTAGAACGCGCCTTCACGCCGGTCCCCTCTATACGCTTCGTGAGTTCAGATTTCAAACCGTCCTTCGTCTCCCAGGGTATTCACACGGCGCGATGAGTCGATGGGACTCGTCAGCGTCACGCATAGCGATCCTGATAACACGGACAAGGTAATACTGAGGTTTCGTCGTCCGCTCTCGCTTGATCACTGACTGTGGTGTATGTCAGGACTACTGCCTCCACTAACGATTCCTTGCTCAGCTCCTCGTACGGACGGGGACGCACAGTTCATTCGGAATTACCCCAATGACACAGATATCGTCGAGCCCTCACTCCATCTACCCACCTGACTCACCCAAATTCCTCTGGTTCCAACCTAGGCGAGAACCCTCGGGCACCCAGGACCCTCAAGCACACCACCTCCAGGTCCACTCCCACCACTCTCATCCCACGTCTTCCAAACCATCTTCCTTGACCGCGATGAGAGCGGCGGGGAATGGAGCAAAGGCAACATCAAACCCGAGCACGTCATCTACGAAAATGGTGGAAACAACAGACTCGGAGTCATCAGTGGCAACACTACGCAGGGACGGTACCCTGTTCTTGTGGTCAGTCGTGGATCCCGCATGGTACATCGCGTTGCGCACCGCTGTGAAAACCCGAGCGATGGTAGACTCCACGTTTTCGTTTAGCGCGAGGAAGTTCATCGGGGCGTGTTTGCATGAGGACGGAACGTGGCGTCAGACACAGTGTTTATGTTTGTAAAAGTCGTTCCGGTCGGCGATGTACGGACAATGGACATTGAGCTGTGTAGTGCTGCACAGCAGTCAAATGCATGCTGCTTGCAACTTGAACAGACAAACTTTCAGGGCTGTTCCATGCACTGCCCTTAGGAGCAAGGCACGTGAACGATTTGCTGTGGAAACAAGTGCGGACTTAAAAGCGCTCCAGGTATGTTCCGCTGCATCCTTCAACTTCAGCTCACTTTCCCGGTTTAAGCCACAATGACCAGCAGATCGGGCACCGGGGAAAAACGGGCACCACCTGAGATGGAGATGTCTGGTAGCCTGGCTGAGGGTTGCGAGAGCACCAGAAATAGACCACCACGCCCTGAATCAAGGACGTCGTCGTCTTGTGCACTGACTGTAGGTTTCGAGGCCTAGCTGCTAGTTTGCCGACTGACCTATCTGGTAGGACAGCATACCAACGCTCGGAGTCTACCCCGAATGTGGGGGACAGGAGCAAGGGGAGGAGGAAACCCATGGAACCGGGGGCGGGCTACAGCATGTGCCCTTTTTCTCAGGCTCTGCAACGCACACGGACGAGAACGAAGAATTTGTTATTACGAGTATGAAACTCATTTCTCTACACAGTTTGCAAGGGTCGCTAATGACAAGGTAGCTATCCGAGCGAGAGATGTCGTTCTTGGACTCGGACGAGTCCCCGCCGGATTTCACACCGTGGTGCATCACAGTGGCCTCGAATGGAGAACCGAAAATAAACCTTCTTCAGTGAATGACGATGTCGTCGAATGGAGTGAGCCGATTCCAATGTGAGATCCCTTTCTCCAACTGGCTAGCCCTGACAGATTTTGCAGGCCGTCAGATCTGTCGGCCACCGTTTGTCTTGACGTCTATGCATCCTTCGAATTCCAGCCCATATTGGGTGCTGGGGAGCAGCTGCGAGAGTTCACAATAACCGTGGAACAACTATTGGAGTGCAGTGCAAAAGACGTTCGTGAGTGGGACGTAGTTTTGCACAAGGGTCTGGGTACTCACACAATGGCAGCGTTGACCCTCTTCCCAAAGGATGGGGATGTTGCATCTCCGTGTTCATCTATTTCGGTCACTGTCAAACGGCGGAAGTGCAAGGACAGTGATTCATCTTCATCAGTGTCGAGGGTCCCCGACCCTCGTTGCGTAAGTAGGCGACTTGTGTCAACAGGATCCTCATTGATCAGTGTATGACCTTAGTCGACCACAGAATCCCGTGGCGAGCTGGAAGACGCAACAAACCAAGGCCACAGCGTTCTCTCGCGTTACCGAAAGCACGGGAAAAAACGGGATCTGGAGCGTTCTATTCAAGACTTTGAGCGGGCGCTCAGTATTTGTCCGCTGGACCATCCTTGTCGTGCGGCTGCTCAATCAAATCTGGCAATGGCGAAATTCATCCTATGTCAGGTCGAGGACACGGATGCCCCCCTCGATGTCCCTCTTAGCTTGTATAGAAAAGCACTTGCTGCCCGTCCTGTCGGCCACGTTGACCGCCCTTCCACGTTAATTCAACTGGCCGCGGTGCATTTCGCGATATTCGAAAAGCAGATGGATGATGTCGAGGCAGCACGGGCTGAAGCATTGTTGCATGAGGCAATGGAGCTCAGCTCTACAGAGAGTCATGACAAGCGGGCTGCAACCTTCCTGCTGCAACTGCTTGCACGTAGAATGGGCCCTGTGGAGGCGGATGGTGAATCTTCAGCGGAGCAGGATTCGGCTTCTCGCGTAACGGACAAGGACCTGTGGATTTTCAGTGTCCGGTTGTTGCACCGCTTCGAACGATTCGGCGATGTAGCTGACCTGCAACAGGCAATCACGCTTTTGGAAGAATTGGTCAGGTCTACTTCTGTTTGGGATGACCGGTACCGCGGAGGACTATCGAATCTCGGGGTGGCGTTGTTGTATCGATTCGATCACCTCGGAGAACTGAGAGACCTTGAGGACGCAATTTCCAGGCACAGGGATGCTGTCGACCTCACCCCTCACGGTCACCCTGACACGCCTGTTCGTCTTAACAACCTCGGCAACTCCTTGATCACTCGTTTCGAGCGCCTCGGGGAGCTGAGTGACCTCGAGGACGCAATTTCCACGCTCAGGGATGCCGTTGACTTCATTCCTCGTGGTCACCCTGACAAGCCCGCCTGTCTTTGCAACCTCGGAAACTCCTTCAAAGCTCGTTTCCTGCGCCTCGGGGAGCTGAGTGACCTCGAGGACGCAATTTCGAGGCACAGGGATGCAGTTGACCTCGCCCCTCGTGGTCACCCGGAAAAGCCTGGCTATCTTAGCAACCTCGGCAACTCCTTCAGAGCTCGTTTCGAGCGCCTCGGGGAGCCGAATGACCTCGTGGATGCAATTTCGAGGCACAGGGATGCTGTTGACCTCACACCTCATGGTCACCCTCACAAGCCTAGCCGTCTCCAAAACCTCGGCAACTCCTTCTTCACTCGTTTCCAGCGCCTCGGGGAGCTGAGTGACCTCGAGGATGCAATTTCGAGGTACAGGGATGCTGTTGACCTCATTCCTCACGGACACCCTGACAGGCCCGCCTGTCTTGGCGGCCTCGGGGGCTTCTTCAAAGCTCGTTTTGTGCGCCTCGGGGAGCTCAGTGACCTCAAGGACGCAATTTCGAGGCTTAGGGATGCTGTTGACCTCACCCCTCATGGTCACGCCGACAGGCCGACTCATCTTAGCAACCTCGGCAACTCCTTGATCACTCGTTTCGAGCGCCTTGGGGAGCTGCATGACCTGGAGGACGCAATTTCGAGGCTCAGGGTTGTTGTTGACCTCATGCCTGAGGATCACCCTGACAAGCCTGGCCGTCTCAACAACCTCGGCAACTCCTTGATCACTCGTTTCGAGCGCCTCGGGGAGTTGAGTGACCTCGAGGACGCAATTTCGAGGCAGAGGGTTGCTGTTGACGTCACACCTCATGGTCACCCTGACAAGCCTGACCGTCTCAACAACCTCGGCAACTCCTTGATCACTCGTTTCGAGCGCCTTGGGAAGCTCTGTGACCTCGAGGACGCAATTTCGAGGCACAAGGATGCTGTTGACCTCATTCCTCATGGTCACCCTGGCAAGCCCGCCTGTCTTTGCAACCTCGGAAACTCCTTCAATTTTCGTTTCGAGCGCCTCGGGGAGCTCAGTGACCTCGAGGACGCAATTTCGAGGCACATTGTTTCCGTTGGCCTCACACCCGATGGTCACCCTGACAAGCCTGGCCGTCTCAACAACCTCGGCAGCTCCTTCTTCACTCGTTTCGAGCGCCTCGGGGAGCTGAGTGACCTCGAGGACGCAATTTCGAGGCAGAGGGTTGCTGTTGACCTCACACCTCATGGTCACCCTGACGAGCCTCGCCATCTTAACAACCTCGGCTGCTCTTTCAAAGCTCGTTTCGAGAGACTCGGGGAGCTGAATGATCTCGAAGACGCAATTTCGAGGCTTACGGATGCTGTTGACCTCTCACCTCATGGGCACCCTGACAAGCCTCGCCATCTTAACAACCTCGGCAACTCCTTCTTCGCTCGTTTCCAGCGCCTCGGGGAGCTGAGTGACATCGAGGACGCAATTTCGAGGCACATGGTTACTGTTGACCTCACACCTGATGGTCACCATGACAAGCCTGGCCGTCTCAACAACCTCGGCAACTCCTTCTTCACTCGTTTCCAACGCCTCGGGGAGCTGAGTGACCTCGTGGACGCAATTTCGAGGCACAGGGATGCAGTTGACCTCGCCCCTCGTGGTCACCCGGGCAAGCCTGGCTATCTTAGCAACCTCGGCAACTCCTTCAAAGCTCGTTTCGGGCGCCTCGGGGAGCTGAATGACCTCGTGGATGCAATTTCGAGGCACAGGGCTGCTGTTGACCTCACACCTCATGGTCACCCTGACATGCCTGCTCGTCTCAACAACCTCGGCAATTCCTTCTTCATACGTTTCGAGCACCTTGGGGAGCTGAGTGACCTCGAGCGCGCAATTTCTACGCTCAGGGATGCTATCGGCCTCATTCCTCACGGTCACCCTGACACGTCCGCCTGTCTTGGCAACCTCGGAAACTCCTTCAAAGCTCGTTTCAAGCGCCTCGGGGAGCTGAGCGACCTCGAGGACGCAATTTTGACGCTTATGGATGCTGTTGCCCTCACACCTCATGGGCACCCTCACAAGCCTGCTATTGTTCACAACCTCGGCAGCTCCTTCGAAGCTCGTTTCGAGCGCCTCGGGGAGCTGAATGACCTCGAGGATGCAATTTCCTTGTATTTGTATGCTGCTTCGGTCCCCATCGGTCCCATTAGGGTTCGATTTCGTGCATCGCAGAAATGGATATCATGTGCTCGGCGTATACGCCATCACTCTCTCCTCCATGCATATTCTGTTGCCATTAGCCTCCTTCCTGAACTTGCATGGATTGGCCTCTCTCTTACACACCGTTATGCTGAACTCATGCGAGGCGCCGACGTGGCGAGGGAGGCTGCTGCTGCTGCATTGGACTTGGGACTCCTGGAAACTGCTGTGGAGTGGCTCGAGCAAGGGCGCTCAATTGTTTGGGGCGAGCTGTTTCAGCTTCGCAGCTCTTATGAACAGTTGTCGTCTGCTCATCCAGATCATGCCCAGAGACTTCGGGAACTGTCTGCCGCATTAGAGCATGCTAGTGCCACTCGCGAAAAATCATTGTCCGCACCCTTGGAACAGACTCAAGAGTCCTTGCAAGGAGAGGCTGACCGGCATCGTGCGCTCGCGATCGAACGAGACAAACTGCTCCAGGAGATCCGACACTTTCCTGGTTTTCAGCAATTCCTCCGCCGCACAGAGTTCTCTCAGCTGCATGCTTCGGCACACTCCGGACCGGTGGTCATACTCAACGCTGCAGAGAGCCACTGCGATGCGTTGATTGTTCTTGCTGACGTGGATCATGTAATTCATGTCCCGCTTTCCACCTTCACTTGCGAACGATCCACGAATCTTCAGAACGCGCTGAATACTTTGCTTGGCAACGCTCGTGCCATACGCTGTGACGATCCGGAAAGGGTAGGGAAACCTGCCACGCGAGGTGCCATCAACTGGGAGTCCCTGTTATCCACCTTGTGGAATGGCGTCGTCAAACCAGTCCTGGATGCCTTGGCTTTCTCAGTACGTCATGTCATGTCACTCGAATTCATAGCTAATCCGTTCATCTGTCCTGGAACAGACTCCTGGGGACGTATCACGAATTTTTTGGTGTCCGACTGGCCCTTTCGTGTTTCTTCCTATTCATGCAGCTGGTTTCTATGACATCCGGCATTCGCATCCTGGGTATAAAGTATCTGACTTCGTCGTCTCGTCATACGTCCCTACCCTCAGCATTCTTGCCCCGTCACCCAATCCTGATGTGATACCTAGCGGACATCTCCGCCTCCTTGCTGTTCGTCAGCCACCCTCAGATGGCCTTCCCCGACTTCAAGGTGTGGCCACCGAGTTGGAACACATCAGGACAGTAATCCGAAATTCTCCTTCAGCACCCACCACCCTTCTGGAATCCTCTGTAGGAACGGTCGAGGAAGTACTTGCCCTCATGAAGGAGGCCGACTGGGTCCATTTTGCATGCCACGGAACCCAAGATTCCGTAAGTCCGACTGAGAGTGGACTTTTTCTCGCCGATGGACGCCTGTTGAAAATATCTGACATCATCGCGTTATCACGTCCTCATGGTGGGCTTGCCTTTCTCTCTGCATGTCAGACGGCGATGGGTGAGGAGCGTCTCTCCGACGAGGCCATCCATATCGCCGCAGGAATGTTGTTTGCGGGATACGGGGGAGTCGTTGGTACGATGTGGTCGATCAGCGATAAGCTTGCGCCTGATGTGGCAAGGGACGTATATAAGCAACTGTTTCAGAACGGCACAAGGCCGGATTATCGCGACGCTGCACGAGCGCTGCACGGAGCAATTGGGCGTCTTCGAGATCGCCCGGATGCGTCTTTCGTCACCTGGCTTCCGTTCATCCATGTAGGTCTCTGAATTTCTGGGTATTTGTATGTCTTCTATTGTCACGGCATTGTACCCCTACGACGTCATGTACACGGTCGATTTACATGCTCGGTCACGTCTCCATAATAAAATGTATTTTAGTCTCGGCAATGGTAGAATGACTTGCTCGTTTGCGAGGCTGCGCGTTGCTCTCGGCCCACATAAGGTTATGTCTAGTAGCTTTGCTGCGCTGGCTCGAGCCCTTGCCATTTTGATGTAGTTAAATCGTAGTCGTCCATATATGATACAGAGCGTGGTCCAGTCCTGTTCGCCCGCTCGTCTCAGTGTTTCCCGCTGTCGGCCATGGTAGGTTTCCACCCGCTGTGAAAACCTGAGCAGTGGTAAGAGCCCGCGTTTGCGTTTAGCGCGTCGAGGAGGACCGTCAACTTGGGGCGTGTTTTGCATGAGAACGGTATGAGAACGGTATGAATTCGGGTGACATGACATGACGTACCGAGAAGGCCAAGGCATCCAGGACTGGTTTGACGACGCACACACGCGAGAGCGTGAATGAGCACGGACTCGACAAGGAGCATGAGAATGCTGAGATATGGAGATGCGTAGTCTTGTCCGAGATATTTTTTCACTGTGCTCTCACAGCGCACAAATTGACAACAGACCGGAGCTGATCGGCATCAAGTTCTAAACACTTGTGCGAAATTCTAGATGGTTGTACGGCGCGGACAATGTTGGCTTCTGAAAAGACCTTGGAGTCGTTATCGCTGGGTTTATTGTGCGAACTGTGGTGCCATGCTCGAGGAGCAGCGATGGTTGTAGGATAAGCCCTAAATGGGAGTGTAGTACATAGTGCGTTCTCACGGCATTTTCCGACCAGAGCCTACACTCGGAGGACGACCAGTTTTGCCGCAGACGATGTACCGCGCCCTCACCGTCCCCAAACGAGCCCCTGGCAAAGGCTTCGTCAGGACAAGGACAGTGAGCACCCTCTCCATGTCCCTCCCAGTCCAAGCTCACCGTGACAACAGCGTCTGACAAGCACCACCACGGCTGCCACAAGCTCTTCCTCCACCTCGTCGGCGGCACCCAAACAAGCCAGGAGCGTCGTTCAGAAACTGCTCTTCTACTCCGTCACCGCGACCGGCACGTTCTACGTTGGTAGCACGTTCGTGTCCTACCAGAACCAGCAGTACCGCGACCTCTTCACGAAGCATGTCCCTCTGGGCGACGTCCTCGTCGAGTACGGCGAACAGCACCACTGGGACGAAATCACCGTGCAGCAGGTCGTCGTCGCCTCCGTCGACACCGCCAAATCCGTCTACGACTTTGTGCAACGCCAGCTCGGCCACGTGACGCAGAATGCGGAACCCAAGGCTCAGGACGCGGA